>LNAC01002019.1:0-12557 GCA_002007465.1 Ailurus styani
AAAGTAAAAAAAAAAGAGCTATGGCAGAAAATGAGAAGGGCAGGCAGAATTCAGTTCTTAAAGCTCTGTTCATAATACATTCCTGAAGGCTCTCAGATTATCAAATTTGCATTGAAATTGATTCCACAAGGAATTTCTGCCACAAGGAATTTAGATTCAAAGGATAAAAGCCTGGAGACAGGCAGATCCACTGAAAAACCTTATCTCCCATTTGTAGGAACCCAGTTATTTTGACCGGTCTCCTCTTGTAACTCTTGGTCCTCCAGAATGGAGTAATTCGAGGTACTAAAATCCTGGTTCCATGACTATGTGACTGTCCTCAAATATCTGTAGATGGGAGCTACCTGGCTATGTCTTTGTAGATGGCTTCCTTATTCTGTGCTAGATTGTCTGTTGTGAGAACGTCCTTGTGTTACAGCTAGATCCCCATAGAGGGGAGCACACATGCTACTCATTGCTTCATTTTCTGATCACTTTATTCTGTCTGCATAACCAGCCTTATGTCCTCTGCATTATGTTCTACAAGATCCAACCACGTCCATATTTAAAGAACTCTTCTTTTCAAAATGTGATTAACAGTGTTGAACTAAGTTCATCATAGGAATGTGGTGTGAATCAGATGAAATAACTGGATATCAAATTGTACTTATATCTATTAAGTTCTTATTTTTTTATTTTATTTTTTCAGTGATCCAAAATTCATTATTTATGCACCACACCCAGTGGTCCATGCAATACGTGCCCTCCTTAATACCCACCGCCAGGCTCACCCATCCCCTCTCTCCCCTCCCCTCTATAATGCTGTTTGTTTCTGAGTCCACAGTCTCATGGTTCACCTCCCCTTCCGATTTAGCCCAATACACTTTTCCTTTCTTTCTCCTAGAGTCCTCCATTTTATTCCTTATGTTCCACAAGTAAGTGAAACCATATGATATTTGACTTTCTGTGCTTGACTTATTTCACTCAGCATAATCTCCAGACCCGTCCATGTTGATACAAAAGTTGGGTATTCATCCTTTCTGATGGCTGCATAATATTCCATTGTATATATGGACCACATCTTCTTTATCCATTCGTCTATTGAAGGGCATGTCGGCTCTTTCCACAGTTTGGCAATTGCGGACATTGCTGCTATGAACGTTGGTGTACATATGGCCCTTCTTTTCACTACATCTGTATCTTTGGGGGTAAATCCAGTAGTGCTATACAAGTTTAAGGTCTTATTGTTGAGAATAACATTTAAAAACTAGATGCAAAGACAGGAATTTAAATGGTGCTTGGTATATTGACTGAAAGTGTGCATCTGAAAGAGAATAAAATGAAGCAGGATGGAAAGTCACTATTTTTCCTCCTGGAAAAGAAAAATAACTGAGTTAGATTGGTTGCTGAAAATTGTCTTGGCAATTTTTACTTCTATTATGGTTTTATCTTCTCAGTGAATTCTATTATTTTGCTATTATGAGCAAAGATGGCAAAGTAAGAGGAAAATTTATTCAAATGCATTTACAACTTACAAATTTTCTTTTTCCTATATCACATCATACTTATACATAAGACTGAAAATTAATATTTTCAGTGACATATGCTAGTACTTTATATGGGCACTACTCTAAATCTTGTAATCATGTAAAAGTTGTAAAATAACTATCTCTTCCTATGTACCATATCAGTGCACTTCTCCTTAAAATAAGGCTTACCTTATTTTATTTGCCATCCCTGAAATTGGATTTTCTGAAGCTTGAGTTATACTCTTAAAATATATAAAATATACACATAATATATTATATATACATAATATATATAAAATATATACATACTACTTCAAAAAATGTGATATAAAAAAATAAAATTTTTTTTACATTGGTAAAATAGTAAGATAGCTTCCAGGAAATATTTCACTAAACTTTGGTTTGTCTTGCTAAGTTACTGAAATCAATAAAAATACATTTCTGAAGAATTCGTATTTCATGATGTTCAGGTAACACAACTATAATTTTTTTGGTTGAAATCAATTTTAAAAAAAAGTTCCATAAATCAGCCCTACTGGCAGAAAGTTTGTTGAGGAGAGGAAAGATAAGGGGGCAGACTTGTGACTAATATAGACTCTGGTGATAAAAGAGGAAGAGAGAGAGAGAGACAAAGAATAGAAATATGAATTTTTTCCTGGGCTAGAATAATAACTGGCAAATTTCCATTTAATATGAATGGAAAAATCAACATAAATTTACATGTTTCATGTAATCAGTGAAAACAGAGAACTTAAGCTGTAGACAGGAATATTAAAAGTAAGGAAACAGCCAGCCATGTCTGGATTAGACTTGCCATTATTCAAAATGAATATTATTCTTGTGAAGATGACTTAGTTTTTTTCTTCTATTTGGTGGGGGTGGGGGCTGGAGAGGAAGTATAGTTGGAAATGAGCAGAGATAACAAAAAGTGCCTATAATTTAATAGTGACTTCTGTAGAGATGATGACAAAGCTTCACTTTTTGGATTTTTTTTTCTCCTAGTGGCATCAGAAAGGCAACTAAGGCACAATTATTACAGCTACATTTTGCGATTCAGAGATTGAAGCAGAGAATAAAAAATTTCACCTCTATGAACTGCTTGAATTTACAATTTATAAAATACTTTAGGGTTCTCTTTTAACTTCTAAGAGATTTATAAAGCACCCCTACCTATTTTCTCAGTAGTGAAGTATTATTGTTGATTTGAACTTGAGGTCTACGTATTACTAAGACCAGGCATTGAGGAAATACACTAAAATAATTTTGTATTTTGAGAGTTTGAATTTGGGTGTTCTAAATTGTTCCTTTCCTAATTCAGTTTTGCCTAGGCTTTGAAAAAGTTAGTTAGCTTAGTTATTAACTTGTTTACTCTGTTAAATAGGAAACAATGTGTAAGGTCTCTATAAATCTGGAATAATGGAAGTAAAAGTCATTAATTTCATTTACCTTCTTGAATTGAATTATCTGTTATGGTTGAAAATCCATATACTATGTAAAGTATAGAAGATCCACAAAAAGAGAACATTGTATTCCCCCCCATCACGATCTTAAAACACTACTCCAGACAGTTACAAATCCTGAAATGAATAAATATGCTAACAGTGATCCATAGTACCCTTCCATTTTTAGCAGTTCCACTTTAGTAGATGTTACAAAAAAAGTTAAATGGAAATAATTTTATTTTCTCTTAAAATGACTAACAGTCACAGAAAATAGTTTCCCAGACGGCCATCTGCAAGCCAGGAAGAGAAACCTCACTAGAGCTCAACCAGCTGTGTTGCCAACAGTTTTGCAGAAGAGGAACTCACATTTAGAGTCCAAGAAATACTTACCAGAATTATATTTAAATCTATTACCAAATCTTTAAGTGCTGAATATATATGAGTCTGTGTCCACCTCTGCTCTTTTTAATATATTAAATTATGCTTCTGGACTTTTGAAGAAGACATATTTACAGTACCACACAGACACAGAGCACCATTTCTCTAATGGAAAAAAATAAGATCTCTACTCATATTTAAGTACCATTTTTCCCTTAGTGATTATAAAATGCTGTCTGTCATGTAGTAAAAGACCCATCCTTGATAATTATATATTTTAAAATGGGCCTTGCAGAGGGACATAAGGTGGGATTACACCGAAAGAAATATTTTAGGATCATGTAGCATACATAAAAATCTATAAAAATAAATATTATATTTCTCTGCTTTGGGCCAAAGGCAGCAGATTTTGAAGAAAAACACATCTTCACATCGTTACACTCTGAATATTTATTTATTTATTTATTATTTATTTATTTATTTATTTATTTTTATTATTTATTTGACACAGAGAGAGAGATCACGAGTAGGCAGAGAGGCAGGCAAAGGGAGAGGGGAAGCAGGCTCCCTGCTGAGCAGAGAGCCCAATGCGGGGCTCGATCCAGAACCCTGAGATCATGATCTGAGCTGAAGGCAGAGGCTTAACCCACTGAGCCACCCAGGCGCCCCACACTCTGAATATTTAAATGACTTCTATATTTATTGTGTTTTTCTTTTCTTTATAAAATATTTTATTCAGCAACTTACTGAAATGGATATACTAGAGAATTTACCAATATTCAAAGAGAAGTAAATAGTCAAAATGCTTTCCTTCTGAGAGTTTACAAACTAAGAAAAGTAATGCAATTAAATAAATGTTAATTAACCACACTATTCATTAATCACAAGACTCTGTGAGAGGTACTAATGACTAAAAAATTTTTTTAAAGATTCAGAATTAAGTGAACCATTTCTTTCCTTGGTACCCTAGGCTGATTTATTTCATAGCACAAGATTGAGATGGCTTGTTGCCCTGCTGTGTTAGCAGGTTGTTGCATCGTAAGTGTAATAGGCTAGGTGATTATAAATGGCAGAAATTTATATTTCACAGTTTTGGAAGCTGGAAATCCAAGATCAGTATGCCAGCATGGTTGAATTCTGGTGACAGCCCTGTGCCAGGTTACAGATAAACCTACTTCTTGCTATGTCCCCACATAGCAGTAGAAGGGGTGAAGGGAGGGAGCTCTCTGCAGTCCCTTTTATAATGACCCTAATCTCCCTCAGGATCTCTCTCCCCTCAAAATAACCTCGTCACCTCCTCAAGGCCCCACTTCCTAATGCCATCACCTTGGAGTTAAGATGTCAGCATATGAATTTTGGGAGCACACAAACATTCAGTCTATAAAACTTGTTTCCTCTATTATAAAAATAGCCCATCACAAGGTAAAACCTAGTACTTTCGCATTACAATTGGTACATCATTACAAGGGTTAAATTGGCAAGACAGACTTAAGTGATTTACATACTTATCCAACAAAAAGTGTTGCCAGCTAGAGAAAGAATAAAGCGAAAAAGCAGCACAAACACATTCTTTTCTAGAATGATGTAAAACCATCAGATGTAGCTTCTATATAATGTTTCTTTCCTTTGGCTTTGAAGTAGCATCAACAATACGTATAAAACATTGTTCTCAGAGAATCTGTCTGAGATTGGGGCTTTTCAGTATTTATTCTCTCTTAGTCACACACAGAGAAAAAAATCTCACTGATTACTTCCTATTCTCCACCCAACCATAGCCCACAACTCTATAAATTCTAAGTTTATTTATTATAAGAAGTCTGGATGCCCAAGTACCTACTGCTAAAAACAGATTAAAGATATGTTTCCCTGTTACTGAACCAATTAGACTTGTAGACTGTTTACCAGAGGGTCTGGTCAGGGGTCAAACATTACAGGAACTGTAAAACATGTCCTTCCCAGGAGGTATTATGATTGATTTTTTTTAAAAGAAGGTGCGCTGTAAATAGATATTGATTCTTCTTTGACTTCTCCTTTATTTTTTTTTTCTTGCTATTTCTGCTATGACTATTTCTTTGCAAAAGTCTCAATGCCCCCATTTTCTCCTGGATGCTAAGTGGAACAGAAACATTTATTAACAATTATTTTCCTTGGTTTACTTTAGAATCTATGTCAATTGAGAGATAAGAATAGAGATGTTTCTCTGCTGTTTATACTGGCCTATGAATTCCTTATACTGCATAACTACATCCCCCAAATCTAAGTGGCTTCTAAAACTTTCTTTCCTGCTTGCCTTGCCTGATAATTAATGGTCAGCTGGGACTCTGAAGAGTTTGGAAGTTCTTGACCAGTTTGCTCTATTATATACCTCTTCTCATTTTGGAGTCAAAGCTAAAGAACTTGTCACTCTCTGGGACATCCGTACTCACAGTAGAAAGTAAGTACAAGAGGTTCCCAGCCAAGCTATATAATGTATTTAAACTTTCTGCTTGGATATGACAAATGTCGTGTCTCCTCACATCAAAGTCAGGGTGGCAAGGAAGCAAATTAAGGATAAGGGAGTAAACAAATAATTATAAATAATTATGGCCTAATAAATATTAGAGTTTCCAACCCTTAGGATCTCATATAACTTAACTTTGCTTATTTCATTTCACATGGCAATTTATCCTTACACCCCTTCTAAAATTTTGAGCCCGACTTTGAAGATATAACACTTATTAAAGTATATTGTGAATCAAGAGATTATTGGGCACAGAGGCTTTGAATTCTCTATCTTCTTGCAGAGAAGGTAGTAGTATAGATATGCATTTTGCACCTCTTTTAGGAGGAATAAAGAACTATAATTTTGGTTTTAATATTTTTTCTTCTATTCCTCTTATTGAATATATGTATAATTTTAAAATTTCAGTAAAAATTAGTATACATACATAAGTACACACAAAAATGTACAACTCAGTGGAATTTTGTAAATTGAGCATAACCGTGCAATCACAGTGTAGATCAAGAAATAGAACATTACAAGGATGCCAGAGCTCACTCTTGCCCTGGGCACCATGAAGGCATCCTGACAGCTAATGCTCCAGAATAGTTCTCCTTACTTTCAATTCTGTGTAAACAGAATTACACCATACACAGTCACACAGTGGCTTCTCTCACTCAATTTCAGGCTGTGAGATCCGTCCATTCATTCTCATTGTTGATTTATTGTGCATTGTTTGAACACACTGTAAGTTATTTATCCATTCTATTGTTGTCGAATACTTGTCTTTTTTACAGTTGTTTGGTTATCGAAATGGTGCTTTTATGAACATTGTTACATATTGCTTTCTTAACATATGCATGTTTTTCTGTTGTGTTTTCACCTAAGAGTAGAATTGCTGGGTCAATAGGTATGCTTGTGTTCAGTTTACTAGATGAGCCTATTACTTTTAGAGAGTGTTTAGGCCAGTTTATACTATCTCCAATAAGATATGAAAATTCCAATTTCTCCACATACTCATCACACATTCTTTTGTCTTTTACATTTTAGCAATTCTGGTGTGTAAGTTGTGGTATCACTCTGTGGTTTTAATTTGCATTGCCCTGAAGACAACTTGAATGACCTTTTTATATGTTTATGGGCTTTTGGATATTGTTTTCCTTTCTATGTGAACAAGCTATGTCAGTCTTTTGCTCATTTTTAAAGAAAGATTTACTGAGGTAAGTTGATATACAGTACACTGAACATATTTAATTGTATAGTTTTATATGTTTTTATATATCTATATGCATGAAAGGACCAGCACAATTGAATCAACATTTCCATCACGCCCAAAAATGTCATTTCTCCTTTAAAGCCCCCTCCCTCCTTCCCTTCCTTCTTCCCCACCCCTCTCCCCATCACTGTCCCATTGCCCCATCCTCAGCTTCAGCTTTTGTGCATCTCTTGTTTTTTGCTTTTTTTAAAAAAGTAATTAATTAATTAATTTCACAGAGAAACAGTGAGAGAGGGAATACAGGCTGGGGGAGTGGGAGAGGGAGAAGCACACTTCCCTCTGAGCAGGGAACCTGATGCGGGGCTCGATCCCAGGACCCTGGGATCATGACCTGAGCCGAAGGCAGATGCTTAATGACTGAGCCACCCAGGCACCCCTCTGTGTGTCTCTTGGATCTAAAATATATTTTTGGTTGATCCTTGGATATCCTTGCTCCTAGTTTTTGTTTCTTCAGTCTATTTCTATTCACAGTCCAGAACTTCTGTATTAATTTAATGTGAATGTGGAGAAATTGTATTTATGACTGGTGGGATTAGAAATTATGTAAACCAACTAAACAAACCTGAGATAAAATCACTTAATTGGGCTGCTCTGCATTACCAGATCTGGCAATATCCTGCGGTGTGTTAGTATAATATTTTTAGTTCAAAAGTATTCAAAGTTGGGTCACCTGGGTGGCTCAGTCGTTAAGCATCTGCCTTTGGCTCTGGTCATGATCCCAGGGTCCTGGGATCGAGCCCCGCATCGGGCTTCCTGCTCGGCGGGGAGCCTGCTTCTCCCTCTCCCACTCCCCCTGGTTGTGTTCCCTCTTTCGCTGTGTGTCTCTCTCTGTCAAATAAATAAAAATAAAATCTTTAAAAAAAAACTATCCAAAGTTGTGCCATTCAATTCCTTGTATCCAGTGGTCAGGGCATCCTTCAGCCTATCCCTGAAACCCTTGGGAGTAATCACAGCTCCTATTAAAAGGTAGGTTCTTAATAACACAATTAAAGGTTGTGTTATTTTAGGCAAATTACTTAATATCCAGGGGCCCCTATTTTCCAAATAAAATAATAGGATAATCATGACAGCTTTAACAACCTCACAGAGTGGTATTCAAGCATAGAGTAAGCAGTAAGTCCTTATAAAATGTGACATTTTTATTATCTCACTTTATTTTGAAAGTATGCATTTTTAACTATATCAACCACATAATTTATCCCGAATAGGTATATAACTGAACATTTTTTTAAGATTTTTTTTTATTTATTCATTTGACACAGAGAGAGAGATTACAAGTAGGCANTGAATAGGTATATAACTGAACATTTTTTTAAGATTTTTTTTTATTTATTCATTTGACACACAGAGAGAGATTACAAGTAGGCAGAGAGGCAGGCAGAGAGAGAGGAGAGAGGAGGAAGCAGGCTCCCTGCTGAGCAGAGAGCCCGATGTGGGCCTCGATCCCAGGACCCTGGGATCATGACCTGAGCCGAAGGCAGCGGCTTTAACCCACTGAGCCACCCAGGTGCCCTAACTGAACATTGTTATTACCGTAGTTATTTTATATATATATATTTAATATATATCTTATACATTTTTCATCTTGGAGATTACCACAACCNCTGAACATTGTTATTACCGTAGTTCTTTTATATATATATATTTAATATATATCTTATACATTTTTCATCTTGGAGATTACCACAACCCCTGGCAGGTGCTGCCTGTTGGTTAAGTGATACAGTAGAAATACTAATTTTCTCTGATAAAGGGTAGCAGGAAACACTTTGTAAATAGGATAAGAGGTATGCTGGGTCTATTAATCATATTGCTTATGAATCCACACAGATATCCAAAAGTCATATGTATTCTCTAGGTTTGACTTCCTAATGTCCATGGAAGGATACTCAGGTTGGTACAAAAGGAAGACAACTCCACTTAACTATTATTTTAAAATTCTGAAAATAAAACTCATTAAGCCACTCATGTATTTTAAGTATAATTCTCACATCAAAATTAGGTTAGTAGAGAAAAAATTTCCTGGCTTTATGAGGATTAAATGAAATAATATATGCAAAGCCCAATGACTTGCACATAGTAAGTGTTCAATAAGTGGTTTCTATTTTATCCTTGGGAATAACTGTATATAATTATCAAATTTCTCACATCTGCTAAGATGGCTTTTCTTCCAAAAATCAGGTTAAATTGTTTTTAAACTCATTCCACATATCATGAGAGCCAATCAAGTCTCTTTAGTGGCAGGACAATTTACCTTATGATGGCCATGATTATAAAAGGATGCAAAACCATAATTTTCCAGAATGTACTGTGATGCACTATGTGATAGTTATTGAAATAAGGAGTTTTATGGTCCCACTTCAAGTTAGATGAGCACCCTTTATAGGTGAATTCTTTTTTTTTTAAGATTTTTAAAATTTATTTATTTGACGCAGAGAGAGAGAGATCACAAGTAGGCGGAGGGGCAGTCAGAGAGAGAGGAGGAAGCAGGTTCCCTGCTGAGCAGAGATTCTTGGATGCGGGGCTGGATCCCAGGACCCTGAGATCATGACCTGAGCCGAAGGCAGAGGCTTTAACCCACTGAGCCACCCAGGCGCCCCTATAGGTGAATTCTTACTTTCCTATCTATCCCTGAAAAATGTATGGTTATTTGGTTTTATATCCATTTTGCATCACAGAGAAAGTATTATATAAAACCAATCACTGCATAAATGTTGGAGTATGGGTCTGGAGACACTGCGGCATAGCACACTTTGATTATTATGTGAGGAGGTCTTATGTGAGGTGGCATTCATAGACTTTGATTATATTTTGTATCAATGACAATTTGTGATGTCTACATTGGTTCAGAATGAGAAAACTATGAGTTTTATTTCATAACTCCTATGGTTGGTGTCATGTATTTTTTTTTTTCTTTTCTTTTCCCCAGACTGATAACATTTCCAATGGTCGCATGTTTTCTCTCTGGAATATCAAGATATTACATTGGGACATTGTAAATGGGACCTTTTTATATCTCCTTGAAATTAGTTATCTTAATTTCTACTTTTTCTGACTTCATAGAGCACTTAATCCTTTGTTGGTGATAGGTAGGTCCTAGAAGACATAAAAAGAATAAGGCCAGTATATTAGTTTGCCACATCAAGTTCCACAAACTATGTGACTTAAACAGTAGAACTGTATGGTCTCATACTTCTGAAATAACACAGATATGGGTGACACCAAAGTCAAGGTCTCATTGGGTCAGCATTCTCTGAGGACTATGAAAGACTGTTCATTGCATATCTCTCACCTAGCTTCTGGTGGTTTGCTGGCCATCTTTGGCATTTCTTAGCTTGTAGAATTATCACTTCAATCTCTGTCTTCATCTTAGCATGACATTCTACTTATGCGCAGGTCTGTCTCCAAATTTTCCCTTTTTAGAAGGACACCAGTCATATTGGATAAGAGCTCACCCTACGACCTCACTGTAATTTTATATACATATATATAGTCATATTCTGAGGTAGTGGGTGTTGGGACATATGAATTTGGTGAAGGGGGGCACAATTCAATTATAACTAGTCACATAGTTCAGATTTTCAAAGCACACAATTATAGACTAACATAATTAATAATTACAGTCTAGCATGAAAGGGCAAGTACACTCTCTTCCTTGTCTAGGTGTGTAGGAATGGGGATGGAAAGAGCTCATTATGCAATTAGAATCCCAGAATTTATAAGTAGGATTTATATTGAGATTATAGGAAGGCAACATGCTATTTATTAAATAATAGAAATGATAAATCTCAGTACAACTGTGCCAGGAACATGCTAAAATAATTTAGATACCAAAGGACATGTCATCCTCTGTTGATTTTTATTTTTGCCATTCCTTAAAATTTTTTTTAAAAAATTTTCTTCTTCTTGTTTCTTTTCTCTCTTCTTTCACTTTTTTATTTTTCTGTCTTTCTTGATTACCTAAAATCATTACAACAGTGTGGACAGTATCAAGATAAGCATACTGATTTCTTCACTTTAAATTACTTTGAGGAATAATAAGCAAATGGAGATTGGAGATAAATGTCATTTGGAGAGAAATTCCTGGGTACAGTAAAGAAAACAAACACACAAAACAAAACAAAGCGAAAAAAAAAATCCAGCAAACAGCCTAACATTGCATCTGTGAAAAATCTCACTATCCTCCTCAGTTGGTGGGTGGGTGAGAAGAAAGGAGGAAGGGGAGATGACATCTCTGTGTTTCTCTAGGTGTTTGCTGTTAGTTTGTGACTCATTGCTTCATGTTTTCTTAGCAGAGGCCATTTCACACTTTTCTGGATGGATATCTGCTGAGCTGTGGGGTTAGTTATCATTGTAATCCTGTGTTTGTGCCAAGTATTACCTTAACAAGCAATCCAATCAGAATTATTGTTTTCTGAGGAAAAAACTTTATTTAGAGAAATCATCTCTGGTGCTGGTTATGTCTGAGGAAACCAGACACCAACTAAGCCATGAATTATAGCAAAACACACACTTCCTTCCTCCTTCCCATCTTATCCTTAATGTGCAGGCTTAGCATTGAACACAACCTCAGGATGCACTTTAGATTCTGTCCCTAGTAATAAAGCAGCAACACTTTTAATAACCATGACAATCAAGATGAACTGCCCTTGCCACTGCAGTCATTTGGCTGGCCATTTTCCTTATGTAGAGTTCAGATGAGCCTGGTCTCTTGAGCTCCTGCATAGGGGAGAATTGCTTTGCAAGTACAGAGGTCTCGTATCTAATGATAATGCAGTGGGGTGTAGGATATAGTCAAGGATACATGCATGGAGGAAGGAGACTCCTTCCATTCTAGATGCCTGGTACTGTTAGATGTTTGGACAGAAAGAAAAAGAAGTAGAGATAGATACAGAGAGATTCCTATGAAGAGACTGGGGGGATGTTTCAGAAGCTCTTAGAAATAAATCTCTGGCAAGAGCTTCTCAAGCTCAACACCCATAAAACAAATAACCCAGTCAACAAATGGGCAGAAGACATGAACAGACATTTCTCCAAAGAAGACATCCAAATGGCCAACAGACACATGAGAAAATGCTCAACATCACTGGGCATCAGGGAAATACAAATCAAAACCACAGTGAGATACCACCTCACATCAGTCAGATTGGCTAAAATCAACAAGTCAGGAAACGACAGATGTTGGCGAGGATGTGGAGAAAGCGGAACCCTCCTACACCGTTGGTGGGAATGCAAGCTGGTGCAGCCACTCTAGAAAAGAGTATGGAGTTTCCTCAAAAAGTTGAAAATAGAGATACCCTACAACCTAGCAATCGCACTACTGGGTATTTACCCTAAAGATACAAAGGTAGTGATCCTCAGGGGCACATGCACCCGAATGTTTATAGCAGCAATGTCCACAATAGCCAAACTATGGAAAGAACCTAGATGTCCATCAACAGATGAATGGATAAAGAAGATGTGGTATATATATA
>LNAC01002019.1:12851-32039 GCA_002007465.1 Ailurus styani
AAACAAACTGAGGGTTACTGGGGGGTGGGAGGGTAGGGATAGGGTGGATGGGTTATGGACATTGGGGAGGGTTTGTGCTATGGTGAGTGCTGTGAAAGGTGTAAGCCTGATGATACACAGACCTGTACCCCTGTGGCAATTAATAAAACAAAAAGGAAAGAAAGAACTCTCTGGCATAATATGAGATAAAGCTACATCTCTTTTTAAATTTGGAAAGTATAGCTGGGTTTTGGTATGTTGAGGTATTTATAGATATCTATATATGTCTCATATATTTCAAAATATGTATAAAAATAAGAAAAGAGTGTTTAATGAATTGTAAAATGTTTGCCCAGACTTGCAAAAACAATCAGATAGGGATGCCTGGGTGGCTCAGTAGGCTAAATGTCTGGCTTCAGCTCAGGTCATGATCCTGGGGTCCTGGGATTGAGCCCTGCATGGGAATCCTTGCTCAGTGGGGAGCCTGCTTCTCCCTCTGCCTGCTCTGCTTTGTGCTTTTTCTCTCTCTGACAAAAAAAGAAAGAAAGAAAGAGAAAGAAAGAAAGAAAGAAAGAAAGAAAGAAAGAAAGAAAGAAAGGTCTTATTAAAAACAAACAATCAGATAACCTTGGTTAGGAAACAAGGGGGATCTATCTACCTCTGACTGGGAATCAATTTGTATATCAGTTTCCCCAGGGAACCATTATAGAATGTCAAGGCAACCTTTGTTAACTGTGAAATCAGCAGCTACCCAGGTTGTTCTAGGGTAGAGGCCAATGGACTGGGGTTTCTGCCTATAAACGTGAGAATTTTTTTAATTAAAAATAAATTTACAGAGCACTAATTCTTTAATTTAATTTTAATTAAATTAATTAAATTAATTTAAATTAATTTAATTAATTTAATTTAATTCATTAGAAATAAAACTAATGAACAATCAAATGTATAAAAATCTAAAAGAATCCTTTAGAACAGGGTTTCTTAATTTCACAAGAATACTTCGGGGGACCACAGAGGTGTTTAAGGTCTATGAAACTTCTGGAATTGCCTGAAACATTATGTATGTATAGATACATGACCCCACACCTACCACTACCTCCAATCATACTCCAAAAAACATGTAGCCAACAAGAAGTCCTGGAGAGGATGTGGAGAAAAAGGAATACTTGTTCACTATTGGTGGGAATGCAAACTGGTGTAGTCACTGTGGAAAACAGTATGGGATTCCTCAAAAAGTAAGAAGTAGAACCATTCTATGACTCAACAATCACACTACTGGATATTTACCCAAAGAATACAAAAATACTAATCCAAAGGGATACATGTGCCCCAATGTTTACAGCATTATTATTTATAATAACCAATATATGGAAGCAACCTACATGCCCATCAACAAATGAATGGATAAAAAAGATGTGGTGTGTATACACACACACACACACACACACACACACAGAATGGAATACTACTCAGCCATAAAAAGAATGAAATCTTGCCATTTGTAACAACATGGATGGAGCTAGAGTATTATGCTAAGTGAAATAAATCAGTCAGAGAAAGACAAATACCATATGATTTTACTCATATGTGGAATTTAAGAAACAAAACAAATGAACAAAGGGGAAAAGGAGAGAGAGAGAGAGAAAAAAAAACCAAGAAATAGACTTAACTGCAGAGAGCTGATGGCTACCAGAAGGGGGGAGGGGGGATGGGTGAAATAGGTGATGGGGATTAAGGAGTGCTCTTGTGATTGAGCTGGGTGATGTATGGAAGTATTGAATCACTATATTGTGCACTTGAAACTAGTATAACACTGAATGTTGACTAACTGGAATTAAAATAAAAACTTAAAAAGCCAAAGTTCTACATTTCAAACAACAACAACAACAACAACAATAACACAACCAAAAAACAAAACAAAACAAAACAAAACCCTAAAAACAACCATGTAGACAAAATCGGGAAGTTTAGCACTTAGTTTGAGAAACCCATATGTCATGATACAGCCTTTGGGGTAGTATAACCATACTTAAACCAAAGTATATTGTGAATGAATGAACAGAAATGATTCATAGTGAACCCAGTTATACAGAGATGTTTCAAAGAGGAGAAACACCTTTGGCTACTTACATTCTTCCCTTTTCATTACAAAAAAGAAGGATTCGATTTTATAGGGTTTCTTTTCCTGATTTGTCACATGTAGGTTTGTCAGTCTACTGTACAATGTGTATGAGGGGAGGTTTTTAATCCTAAATCATTTCCTTTTTTTAAATTTTATTTTATTTTATATTATTTATTTTTTTATGTTCAGTTAGCCAACATAGTTTTTGATGTAGTGTTCAATGATTCATTAGTTGCATGTAATATCCAGTGCTCATCACCATATGTGCCCTCCTTAATACACTTTAATATATACTCTGTCCATTGGATGCATTTCACTGGCTTGGCCCTTACTCTCCCAGCTAGCTGAGATACTCTTGGATGCCCTACTAGTATGGTAAAGTATTTTTCTAGTGTAAGGAGGTTATGGGTAATTATTCAGAGACACATTGGAAACTTTCAAAGTAGGAGCTAAATGCCACTCAGTATTGCTCAAAAAGGAAACTGAGTTGTTACCCCTAGACCATCCCATCACCAAGTGTATTATGCTGTAGACATGTAGGGCACTAACAGAATTTTATCTTTTTTCTCCACAACACTGAACTTGTCCCAGTGGGGCCTTGTAGGAAGTCTGACTCTATTTCAGCTTAGGCAAGAATTCTAGTTTTCTTGCCCAATATTACCTGCTGACTTTTAGGTCATATCAGCTGTTTTCTGATATCTAAAAAAAGGTGAAAGAATGGCATTTGGTTGATTATCCTGGGAACTTTAAACAGTTCTATTTTACTGGAAGTTCTTGTTCTCTGAGAAACCATGGCTTGAAAGGTGGACCAAGGTCCCCACTAATGAAGCCCCAGTGACTGATAATTCTACTCTATAGTAGTGAGCTGACACCTGCAAAGATAATGTGCTTTAAGATGCCATCTTGTCCTCTTTCAATTAATTTCCTAGTAGGTTGGCTTAATGGGAAAATAAATAAATCTAATCTCTCATCTCCTTTCTTTTCTAACTGAAATAAATAGTTTTATTTTAAAATAATTAAAATATTTTCTACTCTCATGCACTGAAATGGTTTGCTCTTTGGGCTTGCTGGCAACTGCAAGAACTGTGATGTGCAAGAAGCCACCACTCAACTGGCAGATCTGCTCACTGGTGGATCATTTTCAATCCAGCTCTTTGGAACATTATGCATCTGTCTCATCTTTTCTTACAGAATGTCGAATTCTTAAATAGAGATCCCAAATAACAATGCATTTATGTTGCCCCAGCTTGGGTCGTTGTGGGTACCTTAGATGCATAGGACGTGTCTATTAAGGTAGTGGTTCAAAGTGAAGCCAGAGATTGCTGTAATTTGCATTTCCCTCCCATCTCCTGCCTGCCCAGTTCTTTCCCAGTTCTCCATGATAATGTCTGTCATATCCCAGACCTCTCCCAGTGCTTGAATAAATAATAAAATACCATGTATGTCATGTGGCCTCATAAAATATTGAGCATGGAGTGATCCAAAAGTGATTATTTCAGTGTGGCTATCTAAAACTTCACCTAGCAAAAAGGGTAATGGGATCCACATATTTGTACTTAAATTAGATATGTTTTATCTTCAGACTCCAGGCAGAAAAAGACTCTTCCCACCAAATGTACTTTAAAACATCATCTCGTGGGCACCTGAGTGGCTCAGTGGGTTAAAGCCTCTGCTTTCGGCTCAGGTCATGATCTCAGGGTCCCGGGATCGAGGCCCTCATCGGGCTCCCTGTTCAGCGGGGAGACTGCTTCCCCCCCCTCTCTGTCTGCCTCTCTGCCTCCTTGTGATCTCTCTCCCTCTGTGAAATAAGTAAATAAAAATTCAGCGGGGAGACTGCTTCTCCCCCCCTCTCTCTGTCTGCCTCTCTGCCTCCTTGTGATCTCTCTCCCTCTGTGAAATAAGTAAATAAAAATTAAAAAAAAAAAAACACATCATCTCGTGCGCCTGGGTGGCTCAGTGGGTTAAAGCTTCTGCCTTCAGCTCAGGTCATGATCTCAGGGTCCTGGAATAGAGGTCCGCATCAGGCTCCCTGCTCAGCAGGGGGCCTGCTTCCTCCTCTCTCTCTCTCTCTCTCTCTACCTGCCTCCTGCCTACTTGTGATCGCTCTCTCTCTGTCAAATAAATAAATAAAATCTTAAAAAATAAAATAAAATAAAGTAAAACAAAACATCATTTCATTGGTCAGTGAGCCTCAGTATACTGACTAATCATAGGGCAGAGTGATGGCAGCCCTGAAGAGTCTGAAGAGTGAGGTCTGGTTCCAGAGGGCCATTAATGTGTAATCCTGAAATAGGCAAGGTCTAAGATGTCTCTATGCCAAGACATTGGAACATGAAGCCAAGTTCAGACATGCTGGTGTGAGCCAAAAAGAGAAGGGCAAACATTCTCAGGTAGATAGAGCCTTCACAGAAGAAAGACTATTCATTTTCAGTCTAGGAGCAGTTTCTGAGTAACCCCCAGAGACGGCAGAACCTGTAACAGGTCTCATGTCCTCCAATGTAACTGTGCATGTTAAATTCTATGCTTTTATTCCAAAGCGAGGGCTCAAATGCTCTGAATATATCTGCCATCAGCTTAAGTCTCAAATTACAACCACACACTCTCAGCAGATTTCTGAAAAAGACAGTTTTTCCCTGACAATTAAAATCAAACAATTTATACTCACAGGAGGCAAAAACCGTATAAGCTGCCATTAGATATGGTCAGATTAAGGAGATTTATTTTGGTTCTGTTTTTCAATTGTCATATTTGCATAGTGCCAGTGTCTCAACCTGGCTGTGCATTCACCTATGTAGTCTTTCAAACACACGTGTGGTCCTGGGCAAATCTATAGGACGAGGCCCAAGCATTATTATTAATATTTTTTAAAACTACAAACAATAACAAAAGCCCTTCCCAAATAAAGGATGGGGTTGGTATGCACCATGTAAAACAGTGCTAAATATTTTACAAAGCCCTTTCATATACTTCATGCACAAACCATTATGTATCATTATTATTTGTGTCATTTCTGATGTTACTAATGATAAAGCGACTTCCTGATTCTTTCACTTTTACCTAGTAACCATCTCAAACTTTCCTTCCCCAAAGGGTTGGACAGGATCTCAAAATCTAGGTGTTTTAGAAACAGTGAATTTCAGATTTTTACATCATGATTTATAAGGTATTATTTTTACATTGTAATTCAGGATACATATTGATATCTAAAGTAGTTTCAGGAAATTTTAGGAAACAGTACTTTATGATTTGTTTGTCTGTTTTATTCTGTTCTCTTGTACTGCACCCCACTACATCCTTCCTTCCTTCCTTCCTCCTTCCTTCCTTCCTTCCTTCCTCCCTCCCTCCCTCTTTCTCTTTCTTTCTTTCTTTTTTCCTTCTTTCTTTTCTTTCTTCCTTTCTTTTCCTTCCCTTCCCTTCCCTTCCCCTTCATTCCTTCATTCGTTCCTTCCTCCCTCCCTCCCTCTTTCTTTTCTTTTTTCTTTTCTTTTCTTTTCTTTTCTTTTTTCTTTTCTTTCCTTTCCTTCCTTCCTTCTTTCTTTCTTTCTTTCTTTCTTTTCTTTCTTTCATCTTTTTCTCTTTTCCTTCCTTTCTTCCTTCCTTCCTTCNTTCTTTTCTTTCCTTTCCTTCCTTCCTTCTTTCTTTCTTTCTTTCTTTCTTTCTTTCTTTCTTTCTTTCTTTCTTTCTTTCTTTCTTTCTTTCTTTTCTTTCTTTCATCTTTTTCTCTTTTCCTTCCTTTCTTCCTTCCTTCCTTCCTTCCCTCCCTCCCTCCCTCCCTCCTTCCTTTCTGGAAGATCACTAACTTGGGTAGTGACTTGCAATTTTAAAATCATTGACCTTTTTCTCCTCCTAGTATGGTTCTCACTTCTATACACATATTAAGCTGTACTAAGTGGAGGAATGAGGGAGAGCAGAGTTTTAAGTCATGACACAAATAAGAACTCAAGCCTGGTAAATAATACCTTCTTTGGATGTATAAATGTGTTGGTGAACTAAATGTTTCCTTTTAACACTCCAGATTTTAGATTTCCCTTTGGGCTATAATGACCAGACAATAATAAACTCTATGATAAATGTGAATGGTCATTAGCTCCCCAGCTGGGTAGGAGAATACATTTGGCTATTCTTTGAGGGTATAATATTTAATCTTTAAGATTATCATTGTGATTTATGTTCACCAGTTGAGGATGATAGGGTATGAGAGCCTGACTAAACAGTGAGATGATGGATTGTCTTATCTGCTCAAGGATGTGGTAAAATTGATTCTCTTAATGCTTTGATTCAGTCTCTTGCATAGGTCCCTTGTGTCTCTCTGCTTCAGATCTGTTTTCCAGGATGTATACACACCAGTAAAAAAGAGAAGTGCATTACACCAAGCCAAAGTATATGGATAATTGATTTCAAACTGAACCTCAACATTGGACAATGACTGGGCAATGGGGCTTGAGGCTAACACAAACTCAGATTGTAAGGAAAATCAGTAAATAGGAGAAAATATCTCTCCATTGTGTTCTAATTGTTCCTCGTTAACGTGGAGGAAGATGGAAAAGAGATTTTATATTGGGCCACCCCTTAGTCCTTTCTTATAGTCTATGGATCACGATGTCTTATTCATTTTATAACTGATAATCCTCTTAAAATCATTCTAATACTACTTAAAATCTTTTGTGGGATGACATTAGGGAAGAAGACAGAATAAGAAACACTAGGAATCTGTCGTTTGCGGCGGCGGTGATGCCGCGTGGCTGCACGTGGGTTTCTTCTACATCTATGGGCCGCACCTGGTCCCAGGCCCCTGGAGCCCACGCGAGACGACCCGCTGTTCGGGGACGCCTTCTCCGCCACTCTCCCTCCCCGGGCCCTTGTGAGGTGAGAAGGCGAGGTGGCTGGCGGGCGGGGTGGGATGCCGGCAGAAGTGGGCGGTGTCGGCCTCGCCTCTCTCCAGGGACCACCAACCCGTCCCCGACAATCAGAAGTTTTCTGCCACCGCGTGACGGACAAGAGCCTGATCGTGGAACTTCTGGCGCTGCAGGCCCACGTGTAGGGCGAGGAGGCTGCATGGTAGCAAAGGATGTGACAGGGCACCCAGTACCAGACCCATCTCCTGCTCATCTTCAATGACCCCCCGCAAGGAGGACAGAAAGGGTGCGTGGCTCATGACTGGGTCCCCAGGAGGATCTGCTGGGAGGGGCAGAGCCGGGAGACTGGCTGGTGGGGTCCTCCACGGAAGAGGGAGAGGGCCAGAGGTTTGGGGTCACAGATACCCAGGTCCTCTGGGGCACAGGAAGTTGGAACTCTCCCACCCGCGGCCTGGATGATCTCTCTCCATCTGTTCCCCCACTCCCGAGCCTGGACAATAGGTTATCTCTTGGTCCTGAAAATCTGTCACTTTTCCCCCCCCGGCGCCTGGGTGACTTTGAACAGCTGGTGACCAGTCTGACCCTTCACAACCCCCAACATCTTTGGTCCCAGTCAAGATGCTGAAACACTGCGTGAAGCTGCTCAAGTGCATGGGGACCCCAGTCTTCAAGGCGAGCAAGGAGTTGGACACATACCCCTAATTCCTTCCCTGTGCATAAACATAGAACACCTCCTGTCTGCAGAAATAAACTTGCTTTATAAACAAAAAAAAAAAAAAAAAAAAAAAAAAAAAAAAAAAAAAAAAAAAAAAAAACNTTGTGGGAGAAATTGTCTAAAGTAACAATTACGGATATCTGGAGTCTACTTGAATGCCTGTGCTTTCAGAAGGAAACTTGACTAGTAAATTTCAGTTGATTATGGCTAATTTCAGCCTTTTGTGTGGTAACTATGGTGCCCATCCCCCAACCCCCAGCCTCATGGCAGGCAGCCATGCTGTTCCTAGAGTGGCTTACTGGAGCCAGGATGGGCAATAAGCACCTTGTCCTCCAAATTTTGAGGAGTGATTGCTGTTTTTGAACACTTGGATTTGGGCACATAGGTTGGCTGACATTGTCTCAAATCCCACTAGCTGAGGTATCCTCCAGGGGATTTAAAAGAACATTTTTTTTCTTAATTTGTCCTATTCAGTTCTTTTTTTTTTTTTAAGATTTTATTTATTTATTTCATAGAGGGAGAGAGATCACAAGGAGGCAGAGAGGCAGGCAGAGAGACAGGGAGAGGAGGAAGCAGGCTCCCCGCTGAGCAGAGAGCCCGATGCGGGCCTGGATCCCAGGACCCTGAGATCATGACCCGAGCCGAAAGCAGAGGCTTTAACCCACTGAGCCACCCAGGCGCCCATGTCCTATTCACTTCTTTTGGGAATTTGACATTTAACAATTAGGACATTTTAAAGCAACCACATATATCATGGCATTTAGAAAGCTACTACACATGTCCATGAAAGGAAGAAGACTCAGAAAAGACCTGGAAAGATCTTGGGCTTTTACCTCAGACTAATCTCTGGTGCAGAAACACCCTTCAACAAGCAAAAAGACAGCCACCCTAGAGAAGGGGGAAAAGCTGATTTCTAGAGTTAGCACATTACAAGATTCAAATGCCTCATTTTCAATGAAAAAAAAAATCACAAAGCATACACAGAAACAAGAATCTCTGACCCATTCAAAGGAGCAAATGGACAGAAAACATCTCTGAGGAAGTCCAGATGTTGGGCTGTACACAACTTTGTACTTTGAAATGACTTTTGAAAAGACTTTGTAACGACTGTTTTAAAAGATTAAAAAGTTAATTGAAGATATGGATGAAGAAAGGAAAATCATGCTCCAGGCTCATCTTACATATTTTTGCCCCAGGCCTAGAATCAGCCCTTTCTCTAAGGAGCATTAGTCGTTTAGGGAATAATTAGAAACCAAATTCTTTGTGCTCAGTGTGCTACTTGCTGCTGGGGTGTTGATGTTTTTTAGGTTGGCTCGGTTGGCAGAACAAAAACTAAATGTGTTTATATTCACTTGTGTATATTCTTTATAAGAATATAAACATGAGTTCATATAGATGTTCCCAACTTTAATTACTGAGGAGATGATTCTATACTCTTCCCCTTGCTTAGCTGTAAAGTTCCACTCCAATAATAAGATATCTGGCCCCAACCTTTTGCCACCCATCTACCTAATTGTTCCATTTTAGAATACATGTAAAGCAGAATCAGAATGGCTAACCTTCACCCCCTGGGAAACAACCACATCAACTGGAGTATAGTGCTAATATATAGTTCCTTTTACCTTCAGTCTTATAGACTCCCTTTATTTCCAAAGTTACTTAGGTCAGCATATTTTCTCCCATTCCTTTTCAGTGAGTTTGCTGAATACGTTTTTAAGACTGTTAGATTCTCTTCTTTTGTCACAGTCTGAATTTTTTGCTGGTATCTCCCAACCTCCCAAATTATTTTTTTTCAAAGTTATTATGCTTTATTTGTATACATTAAGGTTTGTTCTTTGTGCTGTAAAATCCCATGGATTTCATCTTGTACCCACCATTGCAATATCATAAAGAATAATTTTATTGCCCTAAAAATCCCCTGTGCTTCACTTACTTACCTCTGCTCCCCTGAACTCCTGGAAACCACTTATCATTTTATTGTCTCTATAATACTACCTTTTCCATAATGTCATATAATTGGAATAATGTAATTTGCAACACTTTCAATGCCTTCTTTCACTTAACAGTATGCATCCATGTCTTTTCCTGGTATGATAGCTCATTTCTTTTTTTTTCTTTAAGATTTTATTTTTTTATCTGACACAGAAAGACAGATCACAAGTAGGCAGAGAGGCAGGCAGAGAGAGAGGAGGAATCAGGCTCCCCACCAAGCAGGGAGCCCGATGTGGGCCTCGATTCAAGGATCCTGAGATCATGACCTGAGCCAAAGGCAGAGGCTTTAACCCACTGAGCCACCCAGGTGCCCAGCTCATTTCTTTTTATTGCAGAACAGTATTCTGTTGCATTCATCTGTCACCATTTATTTAGTCATTAATCTATTAAAGAACATCTTGTTGCTTCAAGTTTTTGGTGAATATAGATAATGCTGTTATAAACATTCACGTGTAAATTTTGATGTACACACAAATTTTCAAACTGATTTTATAAATACTGAGGAGACTGATTGATGGAGCTCATGATAAAACTATACTTAGCTTTGTAACACCTTCCAAATTGTCTTCTAAAGTGGCTGTCCAGTTTGCATTTGGAGTATAAATGCCCTAGCATTCCTGTTGCTCCATATTCTCACAAACAGGTGAGAAAAGCTTGGTTTTCTTCTATAAGTTTTATAGTTTTGCATTTAATATTTAAGTCTAAGATCTATTTTGAGTTGATTTTTGTAGTCTTTGTCTAGATTTATTTATTTATTTTTTGCACGGGGATATCCAATTGTTCTAGCAACATTTATTGAGAATACTATTTTTTCTCCATTGAATTGGCTTTTGCTCCTTTATCAAAGATCAGATGACTGTATCTGTGTGGGTCTATTTCTGGAATCTCTGTTTTCATCCATTGTTCGATGTGTCTATTCTTTTGCCAATACCATGCTGTCTTGTTTGTATTAAGTCTTGAAGTCAGGTGGTGTCAGTCCTCCACCACCTTTGTTATTCAAAATTATTTTGGCTATTTTGGGACATTCATCTCTCCCTATAAACATTTGTATCAGTTTGTTGATATTCACAAAGTAATTTGCCAGGATATTGATTAGGATTGCATTGATTTTATTGAACAAGTTGGTAGAATTGATATCTGAATATTATTTGGTCTTCCAATCTATGAGAAATAGTTCTTCATTTATATGATTTTTTTCATTACAGTTTTTAGTTTTATGCATATAGATCCTGTCCTTATTTTGCTAGATTGATACCTGGTGGGTTATTTTTGGTAAAACCATGAAACTGTGTAAGTGGGCAAGTGGTTAAGTGGTAAGGTGGAAGAGTAGGGAAAGCATCCTATAATCTTTTTTTTTTGATTTGATCATCCTATAATCTTATGATTAAGTCTCAGTATTTTATTTCATCTTTATCCCTGGGCTGTGGCCTTTGCAAGTGCTTCTCAGTTCTCCCCACTCCCCTTGACTTAGGTGAAACAAAAAGGCTAGAGCGGGCTAACATTGGATAATTTCTCTTCTTCTAGATCAAGTAAGACTCTTATTTCCATTGGAGTGCTGGCCCTTGTTATGAAGAATGCTCAGGCATATTTCAAAATGGTTACTTTTCCCCTCTCCCTGCCAAAAAAACCACAAGTTTTTCTTTCCTTTTCATTATGAGAACCTATAGGCAAAACACATGAACATGTGATTTGAACATTTTCAACATGAAAGTGTGGACTGTAGTTTCTAGAATTTTCTACCTTTACAGTAGT
Organism: Ailurus styani; assembly: GCA_002007465.1. Classification (NCBI taxonomy): domain Eukaryota; kingdom Metazoa; phylum Chordata; class Mammalia; order Carnivora; family Ailuridae; genus Ailurus; species Ailurus styani. Next base: position 24,268 of record LNAC01002019.1, read on the forward strand.
CTAATCTTAATCTTCAGCCATTTGTCAACACTCTTTTAGTGTTCCTACCAATTTATGACTCCGCTGGCTTCTGCATCCAGTTGGCTGATATTAGCGTTGGATCTCTGTTTTTGTCTGTCTCTTCAGATTTGTCTGGGTGGGCAGAGAGACATAGTAGGTATGCTTTGTGACCTCAATTCTACAACAATTCCAAGAAAAGTCATAGATACCCAGTTTGCACAGCTTTTTTTGAACATTAAGAGTAAGAATGACAACTTCCAAGTCCTTTATATATGGTAGATAAAACCAGAAGACTATTTTTATTTTTAAGGAGACATTAATGTCAAATTCAATTTGTTTAATAAAGATACTGCTATGTAGATTTTATATATCATGTTATGTTAATTTTGGTAAAAATTTTCAATGAATTTGGCATTGCCTGTAAGTTGTGAAATTTGATGGCATACATTTTTCATCATATCCTCTATTGCTTTTATAAAATCTGTAACATCTGCAGTAATATTCCTTCTTTTATTCCACATGTTGGCAATTTTTATTTTGTAATTTTTGTTTCCTTAAACACCAGTTTGTCAGTGTAATTAAAGCGTTCTTTTCCTCTTTGTTGTTCAGTTCAATCACTTTCTCCACTATTTGCCTTAAGTCTTTGGTCATGTTTTGACAGCCATTTGAAAGTCCTGACCTGTTAATTATAATTTCTCTGTCATTCTTAGGTCTTTTATTTAATACTTTTTCTCCTTTTGATTATGGATCACATTTTCCAGCTCTTCCTATGTGCAGTAGTTATTGATTGTATACTTGACATTGTCAATGCTACCTTGTTCAGAATTTCATTTTATTTATTTTCTTTAAAGAATATTGAATTTCAGTGTAGAAGACAGTAACTTTACTGGTGACTTACCTTGATCTCGTTAAGGCTTGGTTTGAGGTTATAAAAGAGTTAAGTCTAGAGTATTCCTTATCCTTATTTTTGAGCCAGAGTAGCTCTTCTCTTAAAGAGTAGACTTTCTGGGATTTTAACAAAATGCTCATTTAGATGTCTCCACTATAACTGGATTGTAACTCCAAAGTATATGGCCCTACGTTCTTTGGGAATTTTGCTTTCTTCTCCTGCAGAAAACCTTCTTTGCTAGGCTTCACAGAATCCTGCTTTGCACACAGACAAATATTTGCTCAGCAACCCAAGTATGTTCCTATCAGGTTTATGATGCTCTTTCTCTGTACTACTTTATTCTTTTGTATCCTGTCCCAGAAAATTTAGCCACCACTTTAGCCCCTAAGTCAGATCTCTGTTTCCTATACTATCAATATAGGAAATATGCATTCAAACAGTTGCACCACACATTCTGTACATTTTATAATAGCTTACAGCTTTGGGGGGAATGGTAAGCCCAATAATTTACCATGACCAGAACCAGAATAAAAAGTTGATGTTTACTTTCTAAAGAAACCTTTTTAAATGAATTTAATCCTAACGTAATGTCTTAAATATATTTTATTTAAAGATGTTATAGATTTTACTATCACTATTTAAGTATTTACATTTATGTATGGTATGACCTGAGATATAATTTCATATTTTACCATATGAATAGTTATCTTTGTACCATGAATTCAGTATCCTTCTTTTACCCATTCTTGTCCATCCCTTATATAGTCACTATACATCTAGGCCAGAAGGAGGCAAATTCAGGCTTTCTAAATACATATATTAAAAAAGGAAAAAGTTGTTCCAAAAAATACCAAATACCACTAAATATTATTCTTGCAGCTTTAAAAAGAAGAATAACTAAAAATGAGTGGAAAATAAGAATGTTTATTTCCTGCAAGTTAATAAACTGGAGGCATGATCCAAAGAAGGTCACACTTAGCATTTCATTTCCTCTGGGCTTTTAAAATGATGTTTAATTGCAGATGGTGACCTTCCAGATAAGATACTGTTTGCAAGTGTTAAATTTCAAGTAGGTGACTTTCATGGTTTTTCATAATGTCTCTCTAAGGAGTAGTGTATGGAATTTGTAAATCAAGAAAAAAAAATCCCAGATATTTCTGTGTTACTTGATTGCTCACCTATCTATTCCCAAGGTTGCCACCATATTTGAAATTCAAATTATTTCAGAATAAAATTTTATTCTCAGTTAATTGTGTCTGATATTACTTTATTTTATTCTTAGAGGTAATAGATAAGTATACAATACTTTGCTCTACTCATAAATTTTAGGTTTTTGAACTGCTACTGATACAGGAATACCAATTTAAATACTATATGGCCTTAACAGAAATGAGTATTTGGCCTAATATGACTCTTTGGGATTCTACATTCAACTCTCTTGGCTTATCTTGCAGAAGGATGGTTTATATGCCTGTCCACAATTTGTTGCATAAATAGTTGGCATGTATCCAGAACATGCTAGATTTTACCTCAAAAGTCATACTTCTCTGTGCTAGAAACTATGACTATGGCTGCAGAAGAGTGAGATGTCATCTTATCCCTTTTAATAGTCAATGTCCACATCTCTAACACTTTCTCTGGAATATCAACAATCATGTGTTATCTCTAGCTATTCATTTCTGTCCACAACTATTCTGAGCACATCAGTAGATTACAGAGAGAATCAAGGGAGAGGTAGAAGTACTGGAGACACCTGGAGAGGAGTACTTTTCTAAATCATGGCTGCTTTTGGTTATGGGGCAGATGCCTTCTAGCAAGGATGGTGGGAATGTTAAGGAGGTAGTTGTAGAAATGGGTTAGGAGCCTGCAGTAATAGGTTCTCTAGTTGTTTCTCTCCTGCTCACTACCAGCCTGTCTGTTCCTACTCATGCTTATAAACAGTAGGACCAATATTCTCAAGCTACTGCAGCAGAACTAGAGGAAGACACAAAGAGACCTTGACTTCCTCACCAGGCATTTCTGTTTTCATAATAGAGGAGAACATGCAGTAATCTGTGACTATATGCACACCTTAAACTTGATTCGTCTTTTGTGCTTGAGCTTCATGAGGCCCTCAATTAAAGAACCAAGGTTAAATTCACAGTGCCTACTGAGACCACACATGTTTTCATCTTTTCAGACCCCCAGCTTATCTAACTGAACATTTTTATGGTTTTCTGTAGTTACATAGAACACTAGTTTGAAAAGAGGAATGTGCAAAGTTTATCATGCCACTTACACCTACAAAGCGTGAGTACAATAACCCTTGAAAGAGTGAATGGATACAGTAGGGAATTTGAAGATTCTGTCATTACAAAGGGGCTTGAGAAAATGAAACAAAAGCCAGAAGCTGAATATCTGCCTAGGAAGTTTTTATCTATCTATCTATCATCTGTCTGTCTATCATCTATCTATCTATTATCTATCTATCTATCTATCTATCTATCTATCTATCTATCTATCTATCATCTATCTATCATCCATCCATCCATCCCAGTGAACTCTTATTCACTGTGTTTAAAGACAAAGACATTAAGCTCCTTGCTTTCCTGAGACATGGTCAGGATAAATGCATTAAGCAGAACAATACTAATGTGACACTTTGTAGCTAGTTAAAAAATATGGTGAAATGCATGTATATAGTCTTTTACCTGCCTGGGGTAAATGACATTTTGGGGAAAAATGATTTTCTTTAAGTTTTTACATTTTAATTCTAGTATAGTTAACATACAGTTTTATATTAATTTCCAGTGTACAATGATTCAATAATTCTATACATTACTCGGTGCTCATCCATGACAAATATGCTTTTAATCCCCATCACCTATTTCACATACCTATCTACCAACCTTCCCTCTGATAACCCTTGGATTGTTCTCTATACTTAGGAGTCTATTCTTTGATTAGTCTCTTTTTTACTTTTTTTTTGTTGTTTTGTTTTGTTTCTTAAATTCCACTTGGGTGAAATCATAGGGTATTTGTCTTTATCTAACTGACACATTTCCTTTACCATTATACTCTCTTGCTTCCATAATTTGGCTGTTGTAAATAATGCCACAAAAACATAGGGGTACATATATCTTTTTGAATTAGGAAATTTTCATTTTCTTTGGGTAAATACCTAGTAGTAGAATTACTGGATGGAATGGTAATTCTATTTTTATTTTTTGGAGGAACCTCCATACTGTCTTCCACGTGGCTGCACCAGTTTGTATTCCAACCAACAGTGCAAGAGGGTTCTTTTTTCTTCATATCCTCACCAACACATGTTCTTTCTTGTGTTGTTGATTTTAGCCATTCTCACAGATGTGAGATGATATCTCATTGTGATCTTGATTTGCATTTCCTGGATGATGAATGATGTTGAACATCTTTTTATGTGTTTGTTTGCCATCTGAATGTTTTCTTTAGTGAAATGTCTGTTCATGTCTTCTGCCCATTTTTAATTGGATTATTTGTTTTTTGAGTGTTGAGTTGTATGAGTTCTTTATATATTTTGGATACTAACCCTTTATTAGATATGTCACTTGTAAATATCTTCTCCCATTCAGAAGGTTCTCTTTAGTTTTGTTGATTGTTTATTTTGCTATGCAGAAGCTTTTATTTTGATTAGACCCAATAGTTTATTTTTGCTTTTGCTTCCCTTGCTTCAGGAGACATATCTAGAAAAAAGTTGTTACAACCAATGTTGCAGAAGTTACTGTCTTGTTCTCATCTAGGATTTTTATGGTTTCAGGTGTCACATTTAGGTCTTTAATCCACTTGGGTTTATTATTGTGTATGGTATAAGAAAGTGGTCTAGTTTCGTTCTTTTGCACTCTTTAAATGTTTTCATAAAAATCAAAGGTTTATATATAAAGCAAAATGATGGTGAATCACCTACGGAAATTGATTAAATATTGGTGTAGTTGTGTCAGATAAAGATGAAAAGTAGTCTGAGTTACTCTGATTTAGTACTTTCAAAATAGAGTATTTTCAAAACAGTAAGGATCACAGAGACAGAATATTGGTCAAGAAAATAATATTGGGGGGCACCTGGGTGGCTCAGTGGGTTAAGCCTCTGCCTTCAGCTCAGGTCATGATCGCAGGGTTCTGGGATCAAGCCCCTCATCAGGCTCTCTGCTCAGTGGGGAGCCTACTTTCCCCTCTCCCTCTGCCTGCCTCTCGGCCTACTTGTGATCTCTCTGTCTGTGTCAAATAAATAAATAAAAACTTAAAAAAAAAAAAAGGGAGGAGCGGCAAGATGGCGGAGGAGTAGGAGACCGATTATCATCAGGTCCCAGGAATTCACCCAGAGAGCTATCAAACTATTCTGAACACGTACAAATTCCACCGGAGACCGAAGAGAAGAAGAGCAGCAATTCTAGGAACAGAAAATTGACCATGTTCTGGAAGGTAGGACGTGTGGAGAAGTGAATCTGAGGCGACGGGAAGATAGACCCTGGGGGGAGGGGCCGGCTGCCGGCAAGGGAGTGAGCAGCGGAGCACAGACTCGGAAGTGTGAGAAGTCGGCTCCACTGAGGGACGTCGCCCCAGAGACCAAGCGGGGGGTGAAACCCCTGCAGGGACAGTGTGGTCTCAGGACCCACGGGGACACAAAAAGACCAAGGGTGTCTGAGCGCAACCGAGCTCCCAGGTCTCAGAGAGAAGCTGGCGGGAAAGACGGAGCTGAGCTGAGCTGGGCCACTGATCTGTGAGCAGGGACCACATGAGTGGCAGACACAGAGAGACTCACCTTCCTCCTCCGGAAGGAACAGTGCGGGAGCCGCTGTAGGAATCTGCCAGGTTCAGAGATTCTAAACGGGGCCGCGCCAGAGACAGAGACACTCGGTCACAGGCCGGGTGAGCTCGGAGCGCGGCCGGAGACCAGGAGACGGGAGGGACTGCTTTTCTCTGAGGCGCGCTGAGGACTGAGGCCCCAGGCTCTCGGCTCCTCTGGGTTGGAGACTGGGAGCCGCCATTATCAGTCCCGTCCTCCAAAGAGGTACGGAAATCGTTCAGGGAACAAAAGCTCCTGAGAGTGAACCCGAGCTGATTACTTAGCCTGGCCCCTGGGGAGGGCGGGGGGAATCCGCCTCGGGCAGAGACACTTGAGAATCACAGCAACAGGCCCCTCCCCCAGAAGACCAAGGGAAAAAAAAAATCCGGTCAAAGTCAAGTTCAAGATTGATAAACATTGTGGAACTCCAGAATTACAGAAAAGCAACGGATTCAATTCATGGCTTTTTCCCCATGATTCTTCAGTCGTTCAAAGTTAAATTCATTGAATTTTTTTTTCTTTGAATTTTTTTCTTACTTTTTCTTTTAAAATTTTTCCTTTTCCTATTTTAACGTTCTTAACTCTTATATTGTATCAACACATTTTATTCTTTTTTAAAATTTTCATTGTTATAATCATATTTTATCCCTTCATTGTTTTTAACCTTATTTTTTTGGATACTTATAGGGTCTCTTCAATTCACCAATCTGATAGATAGAGATAGAAATAGAGATAGAGTCATAGACAGACATAGATATAGAAACAGAAATAGATAATATATATATATAGGATTTAGTTTTATTCATTTTTGTTTGTTTTGTTTTTGTATGATTTTGTGTTTTTGGGGTTTTTTTTGTTTGTTTGTTTTTGGTTTTGGTTTTTTTTCCTCTTACTTTTCTCCCCAGTTCCAGGTCTCTTCTGAGTAGGTTAGTGTATATTTCTCTGGGGTCATCGCTACCCCTTAGTATTTAGTTCTCTCATCCATCTATTCCTATCTGCATAAAATGACAAGGCGGAAAAAATCAACACAAAAAAAAGAACAAGAGCCAGTAATGACGGCTAGGGACCTAATCAATGCGGACATTAGTAATATGACAGAACCAGAGTTCAGAATGACGATTCTTAAGGTGCTGGCTGGGCTTGAAAAAAAAATGGAAGAAAATAGAGAAGCTGTCTCTAAAGAAATAAAAGACCTTTCTGGAGAAATAAAAGAACTAAAATCTAACCAAGCTGAAATCAAAAAAGCTATTAATGAGGTGCAATTGAAAATGGAGGCTCTTACTGCTAGGATAAATGAAGCCGAAGATAGAATTAGTGATTTAGAAGACAAAATGTCAGAGAAAAAAGAAGAGGATGAAAAGAGAGACAAACAACTACTGGACCATGAGGAGAGAATTCGAGAGATAAGTGATGCCATAAGACGAAACAATATTAGAATAATTGGGATCCCAGAAGAGGACGAGATTGAGAGAGGGCCAGAAGGTATATTGGAGCAGATCTTAATACAGAATTTCCCTAATCTGGCAAAGGGAACAAGCATCAAAATCCAGGAGGCACAGAGAAGCCCCCCCAAAATTAATAAAAATAGGTCCACACCCCGTCATCTAATAGTAAAACTTACAAGTCTTAGTGACAAAGAGAAAATCCTGAAAGCAGCTCGGGACAAGAGGTCTATAACATACAATGGTAGAAATATTAGATTGTCAGCAGACCTATCCACAGAGACCTGGCAGGCCAGAAAGAGCTGGCATGATGTATTCAGAGCACTAAATGAGAAAAATCTGCAGCCAAGAATACTATATCCAGCTAGGCTCTCACTGAAAATAGAAGGAGAGATAAAAATCTTCCAGGACAAACAAAAACTCAAGGAATTTGCAAACACCAAGCCAGCCCTACAGGAAATATTGAAAGGGGTCCTCTAAGCAAAGAGAACTAAAAGAAACATAGACCAGAAAGGAAGAAACACAAAATACAGTAACAGTCAGCTTACAGGCAATACAATGGCTCTAAATGTATATCTCTCAATAGTTACTCTGAATGTAAATGGACTAAATGCCCCAACTAAAAGACACAGGGTATCAGAAT
>LNAC01002019.1:41892-55082 GCA_002007465.1 Ailurus styani
GATTGTTAGATCTTCTTGTTGGACAGATCCTTTTAGTATGATATAGTGTCCTTCCTCATCTCTTATGATATTCTTTGCCTTAAAATCTAATTTATCTGATATAAGGATTGCCACTCCAGCTTTCTTTTGATGTCCATTGCCATGGTAAATTGTTTTCCACCCCCTCAATTTAAATCTGGAGGTGTTTTTGCGTGTAAGATGAGTTTCTTGTAGACAGCATATCGATGGGTCTTGTTTTTTTATCCATCTGATACCCTGTGTCTTTTAGTTGGGGCATTTAGTCCATTTACATTCAGAGTAACTGTATTGCCTGTAAGGTGACTGTTACTGCATATCATGTTTCTTCCTTTCTGGTCTATGTTTCTTTTAGGCTGTCTTTGCTTAAGGACCCCTTTCAATATTTCCTGTAGGGCTGGCTTGGTGTTTGCAAATTCCTTTAGTTTTTGTTTGTCCTGGAAGATTTTTATCTCTCCTTCTATTTTCAATGACAGCCTAGCTGGATATAGTATTCTTGGCTGCATATTTTTCTCATTTAGTGCTCTGAATATATCATGCCAGCTCTTTCTGACCTGCCAGGTCTCTGTGGATAGGTCTGCTGAGAATCTAATATTTCTACCATTGTATGTTATAGACCTCTTGTCCTGAGCTGCTTTCAGGATTTTCTCTTTGTCACTAAGACTTGCAAATTTTACTATTAGATGATGGGGTGTGGACTTAATTTTATTGATTTTGAGGGGGGTTCTCTGTGCCTCCTGGACTTTGATGCTTATTCCCTTCGCTAAATTAGGGAAATTCTGTACAATAATCTGCTCCATATACCTTCTATCCCTTTCTTTCTCTCTTCCTCTTCTGGGATCCCAATTATTGTAACATTGTTTCATCTTATGGTATCACTTATCTCTCGAATTCTCCCCTCATGGTCCAGTAGTTTTCTCTCTTTTCCTCCACTTCATTATTCTCTGACATTTTGTCTTCTAAATCAATAATTCTGTGTTCTGCTTCATTTATGCTAGCAGTAAGAGCCTCCATTTTAATTGCACCTCATTAATAGCTTTTTTTAATTTCAGCTTTGTTAGATTTTAGTTCTTTTATTTCTCCAGAAAGGGTTTTTATTTCTCTAGAGAGGGCTTCTCTAGTATCTTGCATGGTTTTTTTGAGCCCATCCAGCACCTTAAGAATCGTCATTCTGAACTCTAGTTCTGTCATATTACTAAAGTCCGCATTGATTAGGTCTCTAGCCATCATTATTGCCTCTTGTTCTTTTTTTTGTGTTGATTTGTTCCACCTTGTCATTTTATACAGATAAGAATAGATGGATGAGAGAACAAAATACTAAATGGTAGCAATGACTCCAGAGAAATATACACTAACCTACTCTGAAGAGACCTGAACCTGGGGAGGAAAGAAAGGGGGAAAAAAAATCAAACAAACAAAAACAAAACAAAAACAAAAACAAAATAAATAAAACAAAATCCTATATCTATATTATCTATTTCTGTTTCTGTATCTATCTTTGTCTCTGACACTATCTCTATCTCTATCTCTATCTATTAGACTGGTGAATTGAACAGACCCTATATGTATACAAAAAATAAGGTTAAATACAATTAAGGGATAAAATATGATCATAACAATGAAAATTAGAAAAGATTAAAAAGTGTTGATAAGATATAATAGTTAAAAACTTTAAAATAGGAAAAAGGAAAAAATTTAAAAGAAAAGAGTAAGGAAAAAAATAAAATTCAAAGAATTTAACTTTGAACAACTAAAGAATCATGGGGAAAAAGCCATTAATTCTCTTGCTTTCCCCTAGCTCTGGAGTTCCGCAATTCTCAGAGATCTCAAACTTGACTTTGACTGGATGTTTTTTTCTGGTCTTCTGGGGGAGGGGCCTGTTGCTGTGATTCTCAAGTGTCTTTGCTCAAGGTGGAATCACACCACCCTCTCCAGGCTAAGTAATCACCTCGGGTTCACTCTCAGGAGCTTTTGTTCCCTGAACGCTTTCCATACGACTTTGGAGGACGGGACTGAAAATGGCGGCCTCCCAATCTCTGACCTGGAGGAGCTGAAAGCTCAGGGCCTCAGTCCTCAGTGTGCCTCAGAGAAAAGCAGTCCATCTCTCCCGTGTCCCTGGTCTCCAGCTGCTCTCCGAGCTCACCCGGCCTGTGACTGAGTGTCTCTATTTCTGGTGCGTGGCCCCGTTTAGAATCTCCAAACTCGGCAGATTCCTGTAGCCGCTCCCATGCCGCTCCTCCTGGAGGAGGAAGGAGGGGAGGGGTCTCTCCAGGTCTGCCGCTTGTGGGGTCCCTGCTCACAGAGCAGTGGCCCCACTGTGCTTTGGATCATGGCCCAAGGTAACACAGAGCTGAGAGACACCTTCTCAGCTTGGTTCCATCTCTCCCATCGGCTTCTCTCTGATACCTGGGAGCTCTGTCACGCTCAGACACCCCTGGTCTTTTTGTGTTCCCATGGGTCCTGAGACCACACTGTCCCCACAAGGGTTTCACCCCCTGCTTGGCCTCTGGAGCAACATCCCTTAGTGGACCCAACTTCTAACAGTTCCAAGTTTGTGCTCCGCTGCTCGCTCACTTGCCAGGAGCCGGCCCCTCCCCCTGGGTCTATCTTCCATTGCTTCAGATTCACTTCTCCTAATGGCCTACCTTCCGGAAAGTGGTCAATTTTCTGTTCCTAGAATTGCTGCTCTTCTTTTCGATCTCCTGTAGAATTTGCAGGTGTTCAGAATAGTTTGATAGCTATCTGGTTGAACTTCTGGGACCTGATGATAATCGGTCTCCTACTCCTCTGCCATCTTGCCTCTTCTCCTTAGGTATACCCTTAAAGCAACCTTTTATTTCCTCCTCTAAACTGTCCATTAATCAGTTAACTTGTATTCTCCAAAGCACTGGAACAAGTTAGAAAAAGAAAAGTTTTCCTCTTATCATTCTCTCTATAATGTGGTAGGAATTCTATGATATAATTTGATAGCATAAAGATGGAGAAAATTGTGTACTTTGCTATTGATTAGCTGAGAAAAAGAATATAAGTATGCATGCATATTTTCCTGTATAAAATGTAAAAAAGACAAAACGTAAAACTGAAAAAAAATGAAAGCTTTCTATGGGGGAGAAATGGGTTTAATGGGATAGGCATAGAAGCAGAGTTTCTTTGCATATAAGTCATTGTACAGTTTATACTTCAGAACAAAGCAAAATGTTTACATAATTAAAAGCAAAATTAAGTAAAAAAATAAATATTTATATATTAAGAGTAAACTGAAACAAACTTAAGGTTTTAGTTGGTGGAATAGCCACAAAAAGAAACTTTGAAGCATCATTCGCCTGAACATTTTAATGGGCTATAGAAGGTACGCTGTCAAGGAGGAAAACTTTTCCTTTATTTTCTTAGGGAAGACAATCAGGAACCTGTGAATTAAACTTTAAAAAGATATATTAATAAGACAGAAGACAAAAATTAATCACATACATATGAGCATTCCCAAAAATATGACTCAAGTAGGTAATTAGAATTTGAGGCTTATATACCATCTTCCTAGGGCAAGGGAAATTGAAGAAGGATATTTATAGGAAATAAACTACTTCTTAAGAGAGGGAGGAGTGGGAGGAAGAAAGGTCACTTATGGGGAAACAAATATGTTTTAAGAAACAGAAATGGCCCTTAGGAGAATAGATGGTATATATGATAGTTTGTGGTAATGTCTATTTAAACCACCGCCACCACTGCCACTGCCACGCCCACACCCATGCTGGAGAGGACCCAGCTTGGACCTGTGCCCGCAGACCTGGGGTCCAGCCACCACCACTGCCACCACCAGGGCCCAGGCCCACCCAGACCGGGATGGCTTGCAGTTTGGGGGGCACAGGGTGCAGAGACAAGCGGGGGGCTGGGTTGACTTCTGAGAGGATTGCTGGGGGTGTGCACCACCTGTGGGAAGTTGTAGTTTTCAGCCCCACTCACAGAAGGGGAGACTATGTGTTCTGGAGGGTTCAGAGAGGAGGAGACTGTGGCTTCTCTTTTCTGGAGCGGAGGTCTGGGTGCGGACTTTTTCTTATGCTCTGACCCTCTGAAAAGACATGAAAAGCCACCAGAGAACAAAACACCAAAAAACCTGTTTCCACAGAGCCCAGCCCCTTCCTAGGGGCTCGGCAGGCCCCTCCCTCAGAAGACAAGCTGGAAGAACAAAAGGACAACAACCGCAGCATCCCCATAAAACTGTAAAAGCCTAACACCAGGGGAAGATAGTATATTAAGTTCCTGGTGTTGCCTCATGGCCTGTGTATTTCTTAGATACAACTTCTCTCTCTCTCTCTTCTTTTTAAATTCTTTCTCATGAAAAAAAATCTTTCTCATGTTTCTTCTTCTTCTTCTTTTTACCTACTTATCATTTCAACTAGATGTTTAATAAACATATTCCATAGTAACTTTTTAACTTTAACTTTTTCACACATATACTTTTTTCTTTTTCTTTATATATATACATAGAAATAAGCTTCAATGTAGTCCCTTTTTTCACTATTCAATACTACCTTTATATATATATATATATATATATATACTAGTTATAATTTCCATGTATCTCTGGGAAGTAGTGTTCTCTAACAAAGAGAACAAAATACACTCAGGAAGAACTGAAAGACCCTACCTTGCCCACATTGAGGGATTATAGCCACCTTGCCTTAGCCCCTTTCCCCCTTTTTTGGTAGTTTTTTTATTGTTGTAATTGTTGTTTGTTTGTTTTTGTTTTTGTACTCTGTAAATCTTATTCTTGGGTTTCATTTTGGCTGTGTGTTTCTTTTAGTGTTAGCTTCCAATTGCTCTGAACTTTTCCAGGGTGCACCTTGCCTGGATTGTGGTTGATATTTTTGACTGTATATACCCTCAACCGCAGCTCAACAGAATTACTAGGAGGAGGAACTCCCAACAAAGAAAAGACCCAGAGAAAATGGCCTCTCCTGGAGACTTAATGGATATGGGTCTAAGCAAGATATCAGAAATAGACTTAAGGATAACAGTTATGAAGACAATACCTAGGCTGGAGAAAACCATTAATGGCAACATAGGTTCTCTAAGGGCAGAAATGAGAGCTGATCAGGCCAAACATAAAAATGCTATAAATGAGATGCAGTGTAAATTAGATATTCTAACAGCCAGGGTAAATGAGGCAGAAGAAAAAATTTGTGATCTAGAAGACAAACTGATAAAAATGAAGGAACAGGAGGAGTCCTGGAACAAAGACCTTAAAATCCTTGAAAACAGAAGTAGAGAAATAAAGAACACCATGAAACATTCTAATGTCAGAATTATTGGGGTCCCTGTGGGGTGGAAAGAGAGAGAGGACTAGAAGATATATTTGAGCAATTTGTAGCTGAGAACTTCTCCAATTTGGGGAATGAAACAAGCATTTGCATTCTAGAGGCAGAGAGGACCCCTCCCAAGATCAAGAAGAACAGACTAATGCCCCAGCATGTAATAGTAAAACTTTCAAATCCCAGAACCAAGGAAGCCATCTTAAAGGAAGTTAGGGAGTAGACATTCCTTATATACAGAGGGAGAAACATCAGAATAACTTCAGAGCTGTCCACAGATACCTGGCAAGCCAGAAATGGCTGGCAAGACATATTTAGGGTACCAAGTGAGAAGAATATGCAAAAAAGAAATAATTAAGATTAGAGCAGTAATCAGTGAATTAGAAACCAGAAATACAATACAACAAATTAACAAAACTAGAAGCTTGTTCTTTGAAAGAATTAAGATTGATAAACCACTGGCCAGACTTCTCCAAAAGAAAAGAGAAAGGACCCAAATTAATAAAATTATGAACGAAATGGGACAGGTCATGACTAACACCAAAGAAATAGAAGCAATTATCAGAAATTATTATCAACAACTATATGCCAATAAATTAGGCAACCTGGAAGAAATAGATGTATTCCTGAAAACCTATAAACAACCAAGACAGAAACAGGAAGAAATTGACAACTTGAATAGGCCAATAACCAGTAACGAGATTGAAGCAGTGATCAAAACTCCCAAAAAACCTAAGTCTAGGACCTGATGGATTCCTTGGGGAATTCTACTAAACATTCAAAGAAGAAATAATACCTATTCTCCTGAAGCTGTTAGAAAGAAAGAAAGAAAGAAAGAAAGAAAGAAAGAAAGAAAGAAAGAAAGAAAGAAAGAAGAAAGAAAGAAAGAGGAAAAAAGAAAAGAAAAGAACCAGAAGGAAAACTTCCAGACTCTTTCTATGAGGCCAGCATTACCTTGATCCCAAAACCAGGCAAAGACTCCATCAGAAATGAGAATTGCAGACCAATATCCCTGATGAATATGGATGCCAAAATTCTCAACAAGATCCTAACTAGCAGGGTCCAACAGTACATTAAAAGGATTATCCATCATGACCAGGTAGGGTTTATCCCTGGAATACAAAGGTGGTTCAATATTTGAAAATCAATTAATGTGATAGAACACATGAATAAGGGGAGAGAGAAGAATCATATGGTCCTCTCAATTGATGCAGAAAAAGCTTTTGACAAAATACAGCATCCCTTCCCAGTTAAAACTCTTCAGAGTGTAGGTACAGAGGGAATTTTATAAAAACCATCTATGAAACAAACTGAAGGTTTTAGAAGGGAGTGGGGTGGGGAGATGGGTTAGCCCAGTGATGGGTATTAAGGAGGGCACGTATTGCATGGTGCACTGGGTGTTACACACAAACATTGAATCATGGAACACTACATAAAAACTGATGTTTTACTGTATGGTGACTAACATAATAATAGAGAGAAAATAATAATGTCTATTTAGCTGTAGTATTAACTTCTAGTGATGAGAGTCAGTCTTCCCTGGTTGCTCCCAGGGAAATAACTTGTAACAATTGAATTCTTTTGGGAAGCTCCACTTTTAGGCCAACAAGGAAGTTCAGGAAAAAAAGCTTACAATGCCTTCCACTAAAAATTAATGTTTGTGGCACAGTGACATATTCTGGACCTCTTCAAACTAAAGGGAAATAAAACTGCAAATAAATTATTTTTGCTAATCAATTAGTAGTGTCAAAATGGGATTATTATTCTGAGACTAATATGCATGTATTGAAAAATAAAACAAATAATGAAGTTTGGTTTGTTGTAAATGAGGATTGCTACTTTGGAAAAGAGATGGTTGGGCATCTATAAGGTTAAATAAAAATTCTGTTGTTCTGGAGTTGAATTTAAAGTGTCAGTATGAATAATTTTAATGTACATATGTACACACGCACACACACACACACACACACACACTCATTTCCCAAATCTGCATACTGAAATAATAAACACACAAATATGAGATGCATCTATGTGGTTAGGAAAATCTCTTTAACTGTGATTCATAATTGATAATATTATTATGAATCTCTTTAAATATTTCATATATATATACACACATATACATATATACACATTTCTTAGCTCTAGCTACTGAAACAGTGATCAAACTCCAGCAGCCCCTGTTCTTTGGCATGAAATATACAAATATGTTCAGAACATGTTTTCATAGTAGGTATCAAGAAAGCTCTCAAAGATTCTCTAAAGATATCAGAATCACAACGAAGAGACTCCCCCTGGACAATGATGGGCAATAAGGAATGTGACTGCAGTGGATTGAAACACACCAAATATTTTTAAACTCATAAGTTTATAATGATGTTTCAAACATAAAATAAACCTTGGTCAATTTTAGAAGTCGCTAGCAAACATGATATGAAAAATTCATAAAGGGAAAGAATCAACATTCATTCTGCCTCTTCTTCCTAGAACGGTACTTCTAGGTAACCAAATAGTTAACAAGGGAATGTTCTCCCTTTAGAGGTATAAGGGAGGAAAAGTTTCCCTTGTCCTTTCTGGGATCCCTGACTGAGTCTGAAAATTAAACTGACAAAGACAGATTAACAAGAGAAAAGCATATACATTTATTTAGTATAAGTTTTTTTTAAGATTTTATTTATTTATTTGACACAGAGAGAGAGATTACAAGTAGGCAGAGAGGCAGGCAGAGAGACAGGGAGAGGAGGAAGCAGGCTCCCCACTGAGCAGAGAGCCCGATTCGGGCCTCGATCCCAGGAAGCTGAGATCATGACCTGAGCCGAAAGCAGAGGCTTTAACCCACTGAGCCACCCAGGCGCCCTAGTATAAGTTTTATATGACACAGGAACCTTCATAAGGAAATGAAGACCAGAAGAAACAGGTAGCTCTAAGTACTTTTACACTAGGTTTGATAAGAATGGACAGTCCTGTAGAAATATGATAGGTTATGTGAGGTAAAGGTAAGAAACTGGGGAAAACTTCAATAAGGTCTGTTCATTAGGATTTTTCTGGGAATCCTTTTCTCCTTCAGAGCTAAGAATGCTCCTTTCCTCTGGGTATAGAGAAGGCACCTCTCACATGAGGATTTTCTGACTTATTTCAGGAGAGAATGGTGTGTGAATGACAGAGTGACCTTTCTAATCCTGCCATTTTTCTTTTTTTTTTTTAGATTTTTATTTATTTATTTGACAGAGAAAGAGAGATCACAAGTAGGCTGAGAGGCAGGCAGAGAGAGAGGAGGAAGCAGGCTCCCCGCTAAGCAGGGAGCCCCATGTGGGCGTCGATCCCAGGACCCTGAGATCATGACCTGAGCCAAAGGCAGAGGTTTAGCCCACTGAGCCACCCAGGAGCCCTACTGCCATTTTTCTTAAACTCAAATATGCCTAGGTGCCATATTCAATACACCAAAGTGCCATATTTTGGCACTTTTGATCTCCATCAGAAGTGATCCAGCTAATAAATGACGGGAGAATGATAAAATTAGAGTAGCCACATTAGCAATCTATAAGGCATAAGGGATCCTAGTAAAAAGGCTGTTAAAACCTCCTAAGAAAATGTACAATACCACCAACAAAGCAGTTTTTTTTAAAGCTCAAATCTAATTCTAGTGAAAATTCCAACCTGAGCCCCAATTTACAGGTAAGATGTTACATGATACCACAGTGATACAATCTGTGAAATCCTGATTTGGTATGTTCTGTAGGACATCAAGCTATTTTCTTCAATATACATTGAAAGAAAAAAGAAAAAAATTATGGAGGAAACTGTAGGTGGAAAAAGAGTTTGGAAACATATCAACTAATCACAATGCATGTCCTAATTCAGGCAAACAAACTGCTCTAATTAATTAATTATACAATTATGAAAATTTAAACATAGGCTGGATATTTGGTTCTACTGAGAACTTTTTGTGCCATAGGCCTTATGATTTGAGAAATGAGAACTGAAAGACAAAACTAATTTGCTGTTACTCAAGATAAGACTAGAACCCAGGGGTTGAAATAGGAGTTGGGCCTGTGTTCCAATGATATAGGTTTTAGACTTATTCTCTATGTGGTTTTTAGTAACTGATTTTATGTTTTTAGTCTTTATTTTCTATTCTGCATGTATCTTTGCGTATGACTGTTTTAAATTGGTTGTATTATTGTAACAATCCTTTACAAGGTGAACTGTTTCAAAAGTAACAAAATCCATTCACTTAGGAAAAAGCAGCACCTTTCTCTTTTTCTGACTCTGTCCCCCAGGTTCAATTGTTTGCTTTAAGCTTTTTACCTCCTCTTATGACTTGCTATGGAAATCTAGATCAACATCTTTTTAGAGGAGAAAAAAAGGTGAGAAAACACTCTCTTTCAGAGCACAATTTTAACTAAGATAAATACAGCATGGGTTGCTATCAAATACTGTAAAAATCAGTTAAGGGAGAATTTGCCATGAACAAGAACTGAGAATAACAGGGTAGATTTAGCTTAATAATGTTAATGTATTCTCCCTGTCTGCTTAGGTTTCTATAAATAACACACACAGGCACAAGGCACATCCTTCATGATTAGTTTCTCCCTCTTGACTTAGTGCATCAATTGGTGCCATCAGGCTTTTTTGAAAGTCATTGCTCCTGATTAAGAGAAATGAGCTGGTCGTCTCTCAGAGGGCTTACAGAGCTGGCAATAAGGTGGGAAGGGCCAACTTTGCCAGGCTCCTGAGAGTCTGAAGAGCAGGTGGGGTGTTCCCTGTGAGATAAATAGAGACCCAGATTCCCAAATGTGTAATGGAGCCACAGCTGTCATTTGAAGCCTGAAGTGGGGCTTCTGGAAAAGAAGTTAGCCATGTTGAAGCCACTGTGCTCTCTGGGCCCGTGAGTGTGTGTGTGTGTGTGTGTGTGTGTGTGTGTGTGTGTGTGTGTGTGTATGCACATGCCTGCGCACAGATTCTGTTCACTTTTACGTGAAACTTACTCATGTTCCTAAATCAGATGATAATCTCCTACCCTAGGATTCTGCTTGGCTTCCCACATTCCTCCAGTGCACATGCAAATGTGCACCTGAAAGCAGCCTGAGCCATGCCAAAAGGTGAGGGCTAGCACTAATTAAAAGCCTCCAATCAGAGTAGGGAGATGAAGGAAGGAGAATGGTTGGTACCTGAATTTAAGATTCATAGACTGAATTATCCAGAAAACAGGTCAGAAATGCTTCAACTAAATTGGTACTGGTCTTTGAGGTGGGCCAAGAACTATTCTATTCTTTACTTTGTTCCGAATTCAGGCAGAGCTACCAATTCAAAGAAATAACAGCATAGAAAATGAAATGAGAGGATGGGCAGCAGTATATTACAAAAGAGAAGGGCCAGACTCCCAGCTTTGCAGTGGTTCAGGGGGAAATTTAATCATGCTTCATTTGAGATATTTGCAAGAAAATGTTTTTATACTGGAAGCCTTTAAGCATAACTTCCACTAGGAAAAAACATGTTATTTAATGTAACTTCAATTTAATGATAATTAACAGCTTAATAACAAGAAGGAAAAGGGGTGAAGTAGAAGAAAACAATGGGGAAAAATGACAATGTATGGGTTAGAGCTTCCAGGTTCCCTATTTAAAAAAATGAATTTTTGGTCTTAGTTATTTGCTTTCTCATTATATAATTTTTTTCATTATATAAATTTTTTAAAAAAATTCTACTTATTTATTTGACAGAGAGAGAGAGAGAGAGATCACAAGTAGGCAGAGAGGCAGGCAAAGGGAGAGAGGGAAGCAGGCTCCCCGCTGAGCAGAGAACCCGATGGGGGGCTTGATCCCAGGACCCTGAGATCATGACCTGAGCTGAAGGCAGAGGCTTAACACACTGAGCTACCCAGGTGCCCCATTATGGAAATTTTTTGAAAGCTAGAACTGGTCTGCACCCCATCTCCTATTACGGGCATGGTTTCTGCATATGGAATTGAATTATTAGTAAGAATTTCACACTTCTAATGAGCACCCACTGTCTTCTTTGGGTCAGTACATTTTTATCATTTTTTAAAAGAACATTAATCAAATTTGCTAAATTACTATCTGGTTTGATATATGGCTTAAAAAAAACCTTTGGGACTAATATTTGGAACTAATTTTAGACTTGCAGAAAATCCACAGGAAATAATACAGGGAGTTCCTGTAGATCCTTCACCCTCCTTGTGTTAACATCTTGTATACCTAAAGTACAGTGATCAAAATCAGAAAATTAACTTTCATACAATACTGTTAACTAAATGACAGAGCCTATTCAAATAAACAAAACTAGAAATGATAAAAAAGGAAATGTCTCAGGTTTTTTAAAATGATGTAAATAGCAACAGATTGGTCCTAGCAGGTGAGACTTAGTAAGCCAAAGGGGAGATAATAAGAAATCATGCACACCCTATCATGGAAAAAGCAAAAGGTAAAAACACATACAAGAGGTTTGAGAGAAGAATTTCATGAGTGTATCTAATAGACATTTCACTGGATCCCCAAATGTAGATAAAAAAGAGAAAAGGAAACATTTGCAGACTTACTGAGAATTTTCCAAATGTGTTGAAAGACAAAAAAGCCCAGATTCAATAAAAAATAAATCTGTACTTTATTACATGTTATTGAACTGGTAAAACAAAATAACACAAAGACAAAGAGAATATATTGACAACAGGCAGAGGAATAAGACCAAACTTGAGAAGGACTGCCTGAATGACTTCTCAATAGCAACTACAAAAATTGGAAGACAAAAGAAGGTTACCTCGAAAATGCTGAAACAAAGTTAGTGAAACATGGAACTCTATACGTAAAGAAAATTCGCTGCATGAAAGGAAGTCAGATATAAAAATTTACAATAAACAGATTGAGGGATTTTTTCACTAACAGATCCTCAAGAAAGGAAATCCTAAAGAATGCAATACAAGTAGAAGGAGATGAATGCAGATGTAAGTTCTGAAAAGCCAAAAGGAATTAAAAGAAGAGAAAGTGGCAAATATGTGGGAAAATGAAAATGAACATAAAGCATATAAAATACTTAGTAAAAATGTCTATTTATGTCTTCTGCCCATTTTTTAACTGGATTGCTTGTTTTTTGTGTGTTGAGTTTTAGAAGTTCTTTATAGCTTTTGGATACTAACCCCTTATCAGATATATCATTTGCAAATATATTCTCCCATTCCATTGGCTGCCTTTTAGTTTTGTTGATGGTTTCCTTCACTGTGCAAAACTTTTTATCTGATTAAGTCCCAATAGTTCATTTTTGTTTTTGAGTCCCTTGGCTTGGGAGACATATCTAGTAAGAAGTTGCAACAGCTAATGTCAAAGCAGTTACTGCCTGTGTTCTCTAGGATTTTAATGATTTCCTGTCTCACATTTAGATCTTACATCCATTTTGAATTTACTTTTGTGTACAGTGTCAGAAAGTGGTTCAGTTTCATTGTTTTGCATGTTGCTGTCCAGTTTTCCCAACACAATTTGTTGAAAACACTTTATTTTTCCATTTGATATTCTTTCCTGCTTTACTGAAGATTACTTGTGGGTTGCTTTCTGGGTTTTCTATTCTGTTCATTGCTCTATATATCTATTTTTGTGCTAGTATCATATTGTCTTGATCACTAAAACTTTGTAATATAAATTGAAGTCCAGAATTGTGTGCCTCCATTTTTTTTTTAATTTGGCCTAGGAGTACAGGTTGCTTTTCTTTTTTAAGATTGCTTTAGCTATTCTGGGTCTTTTGTGGATTCCACATAAATTTTAGGATTGTTTGTTCTGGTTCTGTGAAAAGTTCTGGTGGTATTTTTTTTAATTTTATTTTTATTCTTTGCCCAAGGGGTACAGGTCTGTGAATCAT
>LNAC01002021.1:5608-54678 GCA_002007465.1 Ailurus styani
AACCCTCAGTTTGTTCCTCAGAGTCTACAGTCTCTCATGGTTCGTCTCCCCCTCCGATTTTCCCCAATCCACTTTTCCTTTCCTTCTCCTAGAGTCCTCCATTTTATTCCTTATGTTCCACAAGTAAGTGAAACCATATGATAATTGACTTTCTCTGATTGACTTATTTCACTCAGCATAATCTCCTTCAGACTCATCCGTGTTGATACAAAAGTTGAGTATTCATCCTTTCTGATAGCAGCGTAATATTCCATTGTATATATGGACCACATCTTCTTTATCCATTCATCTGTTGAAGGCCATCTTGGCTCCTTCCACAGTTTGGCGATTGTGGACATTGCTGCTATGAATATTGGGGTACATATGGCCCTTCTTTTCACTACATCTGTATCTTTGGGGTAAATACCCAGTAGTACAATGGCAGGGTCATAGGGTAGTTCCATTTTTAATTTTTTGAGGAATCTCCACACTGTTTTCCAAAGTGGCTGCACCAACTTGCATTTCCACCAACAGTGTAAGAGGATTCCCCTTTCTCCACATCCTCTCCAACACTTGTTGTTTCCTTTTAATAGGTGGTTCACTGTAGTTCTTATCTTTTAAGACCTAAGTCGAAAGTTACTCTGTAGAGCCTTTTCTGACATCTTCTAGAAAAGTCAATTATTCCCTTCTCTGTGCCATCTCTGATACTTCATTTATCATTGTATTTTAATGACTGATTAACATAGTACGAGCCTTCCCCTCTGTTACTGAGCCACATGAAGATAAGAGCTGTATCATATTCATCTTTGTTCCTGCAGCATGGTCCTGGTACAGTTACATGCTGGACACACAGAGGGCAGTCAGTAAATACGTGCAAAATGAGGGAAAGAATGAATGAAGTAACATTAGTCTTTCTTGCCTCCCCCTTCTTCCTCTTAAGTTATAAACATTTTCAGGACAGAGATGATGCCTTCCTCTGTGTCTCCTGATAGCAGCTAATAGGATGCCCTGTACATGTAGATGCTCAATAAATGTTAGCTGACTATTCAGGTGGTTTAGCTTCCCTCTGTACCAGGAGCTAGGCACGTGAAAGAGAGAAGAGGCTTGAGGATTTCTCTATTAAGGATCATATGCCGTAAGTTTTATAATATTCTTATAATTTCCACAGTCACACAATATTTGGCTGCATAGATGAAAAATCAAAACAGTCCTTTGAGTCAAAGAATGCCTCTGCAGCTGAGCACTTTTCAATAGTTTCAATACTCTGATTACATATGAATTTGGGAGAATGACATTTTATATCCCTTGAATTCTTTCTGCAGTTTCAGAAGGATCTGGAATTTTTCTATTTTTGCTGCACTGGTACAATTTGACATGTTGATTATGAAGGGGTCATTAACCCCAACATTTTTTATCACTTTCTGACTCTGCATTTTCTCAACTCTGAAGTATGTTAATTTGCACATGTTTATATGTCTCTGTAAGAGTTCCTTGGGCCCATGAGGACTGGTATATGTTTTGTCTGGAAACTAGATTGTAAGCCCCTTGAGAGCAGGGACCTTATAACTCCTAAGAATGTATTCTGGACAGTGTCAGTGTTCAATTAATGATAATACTAGAAGCCTGACAGGTCATCTGTCACACTGACAACTTCCTTTTCATCTATGATGCTTCTAACTGTCAGGAAAAAAACAGCTGTTAGGTTGATTTAATAGCACTGTATGATTCTACCCCAAATTATCCTCATTATTGCTCACTACACCTTATTCTTTAGGGTGCTTTCAGATTTATAATTTTGGATATTTTGAAATATCATTTCCTGCTCTATAAGACTCTGGTTACATATGATTTAGGGAAGGCTACATTTCATAACCCAGAAGTCCTTTAGCATAATAGAAAGTAAGCTGATAACATCTGTGCTTTCAAAGCATGTTAATTCTCTTCAGCAGTTTCCATTGATAACTAGGTAATAAACTCCAAGTATGTTGACAATCTTAAATTATCAGAACTGTTCAGTGTATATGTCTTACTTTCCCAGATTGTAAAATGGGGTAAATATGTATACTCTGTCCTATGGCTGTTTAAGTTAAGTGAATATGAATATTTAAGGGAAGTTTGTTGTTCCAAAACATAAGCGTAAACTTGGTCCTTGGTAAGGTGAAAGTGGGGGGGGATGCTTTTTGTAAATCAGGTTTTTTAAGGTGTAATTTACATACAGTCTGATTCACCTTTTTTAGATGGAATGTTTGATGAGTTTGACAAGTTGGGTCTTTTTTTCCTTCACTATTTGCTGACTCAACTATACCTCCAGCTGCCCCCCCAACCACCACCCCTAGACCAAACTGACCTATCTTTTTCTGACATTTTCTATCCTTTCTCTTTTTTACAGTGTACTAAAGGAGGTCTACATAGCCTTTAATCCAAAAGCAGTAGTCTTACAGCTGGGAGCTGATACGATTGCTGGGGATCCCATGTGCTCCTTTAACATGACTCCAGTGGGAATTGGCAAATGTCTTAAGTACATCCTTCAGTGGCAGTTGGCAACACTCATTTTGGGAGGAGGTGAGTACAAAGGAAGGTCACCAGGAGAATTTGCTGACCTTCTTCCACATTTTGTCCATTGACACTGAGGAAAACTTGGCTTTCTTAGATTAGATAATACCAACCAACCTGTGATCCAGAAGCCTGAGTCAGAGAACTCTGCCCCCTTCACAGTTCAGCATAAGGAAGTACTATGACACACTTCTCCTCAGCTTGGCATGTGTATTGACTCCTTGGCACTCTGAAGTCTCAGTTTCACTTCCTGAAGCAAAGGTCCTTTGGTTACAGGTGCCATCAGATCTTATTAAGAGTAGCGAATATTAACCTCTGTGGACTTTAATCCATCTTCTCTCAATATAGTTTTTGACTCTCAGTTCTAGTAATCATCCTTTGGAAACATGCCACTAAAATTCTCTACTCATATATAAGTAGTAAACACATGAATTAATTAAATATCTAAGCTGAATTCAAGAATGACTTCTCCCCCACCCCTGGCCCCCAACAAAAGTAGCATGGATTTGTTACAATAAAGCAAAATTGAGAGATCTAGAGTCTCTTGGGCATCCTTGCCTTCAGTGTGTACTGACATTTTGTATTACTTAACCAACAGAAAGCTGGGTCTATTCAATAGAAGCATTTACACATTTGTGAAAGGTACTTTTTATAACCTCAACTACCTTTGAAGATGCCTTGCTCGGAATCTTCTATCTATCTGGCACAATCTTTATTTCATTGGGTGAACAGATTGGTGTGTTAAAGTAAAATGGTTATTTTTGAGCAGATTGAGCTTTAAATGCACGTATTACAGAATAGCTAGTAGTTTGTTGTTTTGTCAACTTAATGTAAAAAACAAATTAGAGGAGGCTGTGGGAAGGCCTTATGAAAATGAGTGAGCATTCAACACAAATACACAAATCTGGTCCTTTGGCAGCCTCAAATCCTAGAGGGATCAAAATTATAGGGGCTTACAAGAGGCAACCTCTTATGAAAAGCTGGCAAGACATCTATTAACTTCAACTCAGAGAAAAGATAAAATTGATAAGTATCGTATGACGTATTACTTTCCTTGACAGAACTAAGGATGCTGGTGATGATACAGGTACAGCTAGAGGGAAGAAAAAAAACCCTTTCCACAACATACATCTGTGCAAATTCAACTTTTGTTTGTGGCTACAGCCTTTACTTAGCGTTTTCAAAGTCACTTTGCTTTGTCAGCCCAAAGTTTTGGCTTTTGTATATATAACTCTTCTTATGCAATATGTGTATTCCTGAAAATTCCTGTATATAAATAGAATTTTTGCAAATCAAATCATATTGTATATGTACCAGAGAGAGCTTACTACTTCAAATCTATAGAGAATCTTTTTGAAATCAAATAACCATACCCAATAAGTTGATCTTCTAAATTCAGATTTTTCACATCAGAAGTGTTGAAAGTAATAAGTGTACTATTTCACTTAAATTCTCAATCCCCAGTAACACATAGACAACTAGTGGGTATGGCCATGTCCCCAAGCTTCATTGGACCCCATTGAGACCCAAAAGAATTCCAAAATCCCTAGTATCCCTGATCTTTCAAGGAGAAAGGCTTTCAAGGCTTAAGAGAAGGATGACCATATGTCCCAAATTATACATGTTATCCCCATATAATTATGAATAGTGTCCCCTTTTACTGTTAAAATGTACTGTTTGGACAATAAATTATACGGTTACCCTACCTAAAATAGACCCGCTTTTATTTCCCTCAGGCTGCACTGAGGTTAGGAAATCATTCCATTTCATTCTTACATTCTTAGAATTTACCTAAAGGCCAATGTTCTAATGCTTGCATGGCAGAACACATCTATTCAGTGCAAAAATATGCTGATTATTAGCCAGTATAATATGGCTGCTGGGTGACTGTGACAGAACCTGACGAGATGGGTCAGAGCGTCAATCAACAGTCCCTTCCTCATCTCATTCTCTTTGATCTCTGCCACTAGGCCCGTGTTTTATGGAGAAAAGGAACGCTGATATTGGAAGAAGAAATCTATTTCTGTCAGCATTTTCCATTTCTCTTTCCTGGATATTTCTAGGGCTATATCTGCCAGTGGCTTTAACATACAAATTATATCCAGCAGCCATTTTATAGAATTGTTGCAAAATTCATCACAGAAACCTTGAGATTGGGTGGTTGCCCCAGGAGATCTGCGTTCCAGGGATCTCAGTCTTGCTGATGACTTGATGAAATCGAGGAGCTTGGAATCCTCGGATATATACTTGTTCAGAGATGAGGGCCTCTTTAATCTTTGCAGGCCTTAGACTTCCTAGTTCCACACTGTGCATGGTCTGACTAAGCCACAAAAGTCCACCTACTAGGTGGTTCAAAAACAGCACAAAGGGATGTTTAGGTGAAATTCTGCAAGGTGGAGTTGTCTTTTGAGCCCTTTTATTAAAACATTTTTCTCTCCTTCCTTACCCTCCTTCCCTCTCCTGCTGTTTTGTGACTGTTCTTTCCTAACTTCACAATTCTTGATGGAGACAGGAGGCTATAACCTTGCCAACACGGCTCGATGCTGGACATACTTGACCGGGGTCATCCTAGGGAAAACACTATCCTCTGAGATCCCAGATCATGAGGTAAGTAAGGCTCTGACAAGTCTTCTCTTCTTTAAGGGGAAGAGCTGAGTCATTCCACCTAATCAAAATCACGTCCTCACCACTCAATACTGTTTTGTTGAGAGACACTCCAATAACAATAACACACTGTCTTGGCAGAATAGTGGACTCTTGTTCCAAAATATCCAAGACCTTCTGCCTTTTTTTACAAGAGATTTCGAAGGCCAACTAACTTTAATTTCTCAATTAATTACAGAGACTGTGGGAAGGGGTCACCTGTTCACACAAAGAACTCTTTGGAATATGTGCATATTTTCATCCCCTAGTCTCAAAACAGAAGGAGCAATTTTTAAAATGTATAAGAAGCTGGGTTCTTGTCTATCTTTAAAAAGTCCCATAGGTGGTACGTCATACCTGTGTTCTTCGGGGTTAGTCCTGGTCTTTCAGTTTCCTTTGACTAATGTAAAATGTAAGAAACACGTAATCACCACAAAGACACATCTGGTGTTTTTCCAGCAATTAGTGGCACACAGAGGTTGGGGGAAGACCATCTAAAACGGGAAACTTCATTTGAACTTTTGCCATTTTCTCTAGTCGTATGAGATGGGCTTTACACTTTGTGAAGCAAAGATGTCTATTTTAGCTTTCTCAAAACAGGTTAACAGAAAGCTGTCTGACCCCAGTGAGTGTGCTGCTTATCCCTTATCTGAAGGTGTACCCCTTCTCTTCCCACCCACCCCCACACCTGGCAGGAAGCATGTTATCACAGATCAAGATGTGTAGTCGTAGGCCTTGGATTTTGTGATTTACAATAAAACCAATGTGCAAATCAGTACCTGCAGCCCCACTTTCTCAAGCCATTCCCAGGAAGAGAGATGGTACTTTGGGTGGGTTTTGATTCCTGTCACATGCAGGATCTGTACACTCGGGAGCTTTATTCTTTTTTAAAGTTACTATTATTTTTAAGAAAAATTAGAAACAACTGAAACAAATTCCCTTCCAATTTTCTTCTAACCACAAATGAGGTATAATATGTATCTCTGAAAAACCACTCTATGTGTCTAGAAGACAAATAGAAGGCATGCTATAATTTGAGACAATTTGCTGGTGTCAGGGTTAATAGAAGTGTCTTTTTCTTGACTTGACTTACCTTTGTTCTGTATTTGGAAGCTTTATGAAATATAAAGATAAGCGAATAATTTACATTTGTGAACAAATGTAATTGCTGTTATTGCTGTGGGACTATCTCCGACTGCATTGTAATTTAAAGCTTTGAGACTTTAAAAACTGATGAAGTTATGTCAAAAAGGAGTTTTAAAAGATAGGAGCTTGAATTGAGAATGAGTGTTCTGTTCCTAGGAAACAATGCAAATCCATAGATTCATCTGTCTTAAAGGGTTGATAAAATTTTAATAAAGATAAATACTGACTCTGGTTCCCGGAGGAGCTATGTGCCTGAATAGATGTAGGTTTGGCCTTATAGATAGGCATGTCCTGTCTTTATGCTGACATACTCTGCCAGATTAAATAACATACAACCTATGCCAATTGCCTAGCACAGTTCTTGGCACATAATAGTCACTTTTGAAATGCAGGTTTTCTCCTTCCCCTTTGCATGCTCCCAACAACTCCTTACACCCAGACATTTATGACTTTGTCATTCATAAATGTGTCCAAACCCTTTCTGAGTCCCTTCTGTCATATCCTTCTGGTATAAGAGATGTGAGTCATCCAAGAAGGAACAAAGAAGAAAATTGAAATGACAGTCTTCCATGTACAATAAGATAACATTTTAATGAAAATTGCAAAAAATAGACTGCACAGTATGAAGGCATATATAAGTTTTGTACCACAATACACAGTTGCACACAAATATCCTTGTGGTTCTCTGTAATCAGATCAACATATGGTGGATCAGAAAATATTTACTGAGCACCCATTGTGTGCCAGGTACCATGCTAGGTGTCTTGGAAGATGCAAAGACACTAAGGCCTCATCTCATCCCTTATCTCAAGCAGCCTGGGAGGGAGGCTGGTGTAAGTTCTAGGGAGACAAGTAGATACACAATAATTATATTACAGAGCAGAGCAAGAACCACGAGACAGTAGGAACAGTACTGTGGAGACGTGCATCAAATATGAAAGGGATACAAAGAAGTGTACAAAATACCGTGCCCTGCAGGAGCTGAAAATATAATTGAAAAATCTAGTCAGTGAAAAGGTCAAGATAGTGCAGCAGTCAGCTGCAGTCTGGCTGACCCCCTCACTGTCTTCACTTTCAGTCTTGGGCTTGTGTTCTTCTGTGTCCTAGGGTAATAATCTTTCTCCTCCAAATGCTCTTTCCCCATCTATCTCTTGTCTTCCTAGGTGCAGATTCAAGCCTTGTGCCTTTAAAAATTCCTTAGCTAAGTATACCAAGGCCCTTTGAGCTCTTCCTTCACATTGATTTATTCCTTCATTCATTTAACAAATATTCATTAGGTCCCTACTACTTGCCAGGCCCTATTTAGACTTCAATTCAGAGATACAAAGACTAGCAAGTAAGCCCAGTGCCCTCAAAAATTTCACCAGCTAATAGAGGCAACAGAACAATGTACCAAATCCAGGACAGTTACAAATAGAAGAAATGTTTCACCATGACTTTGACCTGAATCTTGGCGGTTGACTGGGAGTTTTCCAGGTGAAGAAGAGTGAAAGACATTCTAGGCAAAGGGAACAAGGATTGGAAAGGACCTGGTGCCTCATGGGACAAGTGAGAAGTTTGATATGATAGTAGAACATAGAATTTATGAGGGAAAGTGGGAAGAATTTAGGCTTGAATGAAAATTGGAGCCAGATTATGAAGCAATTTGAATGCTGCACTAAAGAGTTTATACTTTTTTTCTGTGAAAACATATGAGCTTTGGTTTTTAGACAGCTTACTCCGTAGCACACGGAAGATAGATTGCAAAAGGGAGAGACTTGAGAAAGGCAAACCTGTTAACCATTCATTTGGTCATCTGTGTTTTGGTTGTCTGTATTCCCCCTCAGTGCTTAGCACAGTGTTAGCTACACACCTTGTTGTTGTTCATTCATTGAATGAACAACTGAATAAATGAGTGTTTGAATAAGCATCTCAACATTCACATTAGGAAACTTCTCTTTTTAAGATGGAAGAATGGGAAGCATTTTGCTGGAAAGGGTTCCAGTAGCAACTACTCATCCTTTGCAAGAAGTACCAGGTCTCCCAGCTGTAGGAAACAGATGTGTCCATGGGCAAACACTAGATTGCCAATTGGGGGTAGGGAGTTGAGAAGACAAGCCCAGCACAAATATTACAAGTCATTAGTGGTGAGATTTCAATCATAGTGTTCATGAGATATAAAACCAGTGATGTTATAAAGCCAGTGACCAGGGAGTTAGTCCCAGCTCAGGAACTGGGGAGCCAGGCATGGAATAAGGAAACAATCCCAACTGGAAGAAGAGTTGGGCCCAGCTTGGAAAGCTGAGAGGAAGGAACCTGCCCATGTGCCTGGCTCAGGTATCTCTACCATGGAGAAAGCTCAAAGGTGGCATGAGGTCCCATAAAAAGACAAGTACATGGCTAATTTAGCAAATCACCTACTCTGTATAATAAAGCTTATGGACTACCATATACAAAAATGTTCTGTAATCCAGTAATACTATTTGGATCCTATGATCCAGGATAGAATGTGGCAGTTATGTTATATAATGTATTCATATATACATATATGTATATGTATGTACAGATATATCAGGTGTATGTGTATATCTGAATCAGATAGGTTTATTAACAAAATTTAGTGAATGAAACATATTTACTTAACTAGACCACTTTTGATGGACTGGTTGGATAAACTATGCCTGACTCATATGAGGGAATATATGTAGCCATTGAAAAGACTCAAGTAGATTTATATACAAGTGTGTTACCGATGTAAAACAGTCTTGCAGTGCATCTGTAGATGGCACTGTATTTATAGATCGATTTCGGGAGGAATAACATCTTATTGATATTTAAGCTTTCAATCCATGAATTTGCTATATCCCTCCATTTCCTTAAGCCTTTAATTTCAAATTTTTGTTTATACTTTTCAGTGAACACATCTTGCACAAATTTTGTTATATTTATCCCTAAGTATTTCATGATTTTGATGTTATTATAAATGATATTTTTAAATTTCAATTTCTAATTGTTTATTGCTAGAATATAGAAACCCAGCTGACTTTATATGGATCTTGAATAATGTATCACTGCTAAACTCATTAGCTCTAGTAGCTTTTTGTAGATTCGTTAGCATGTTTCATGTATACAAACATGTCATCTGTGGATAAAGAAAGTTTTACTTATTCCTTTACAATCTTCATGACTTTTATTTCTTTTTCTTACCTTATTACACTGGTTGGGACCTCCAAGGTGACGTTAAATAGAAGTGGTTAGAGCAAACATCCTTGTCTTGTTCCTGATCATAGGGGGAAGCACTTAATCTTTTACTATGAAGTGTCATGTTATCTGTAGGTTTTTTCATAAATGTTCTTTATTAGGTTGAAGAAGATCCCTTCTAGTCCTAATTTACTGAGAAGTTTTCTCACAAATGAGTGTTAAGTTTTGTCAAACGCTTTTTCCCTATCTATTGAAATGATCATATGGTGTCCTCTTACTCTGTTAATACAGTAAATTGCATTAATTATTGCCTTTTTAAATGTTAAACAAACCTTGCATTGCTGGAATAAACCCTAGTTGGTCATGGTATATTATCCTTTTTATATATTGCTAGATTCAGTTTGCTGAAATTTTCTCAAGGATTTTTTGTATCAGTGTTGATGAGGGATGTTGACCTGTTGTTTTCTTGTAATGTCTTTGTCTGGTTTTGCTATCAAGGCCATGCTGATCTTATAAAATGACTTGGAAAGTGAGCCCACCTCCTCTTTTCTTCTGAAAGAGTTTATGTAAAATTGATGCTGTGTCTTACTTACGTGTTTGATAGAATTCACCAGTGAAAACATTTGAGCCTGGAGTTTTCTTTGTGGGAAGGTTTTTAATTATGAATTCTATTTCTTTAATAGTTATATAACTATTCAAATTTTCTATTTCTTCTGGCTTCCATGTTGATAAGTTGTCTTTGAGGAATTTGCCCATTCACTTATAGTATTCTTTATTATTGTCTTAATGTCTGTAGAAGCTGTAGTGATATCCCCTCTTTCATTCCTAGTATTGCTAATTTCGTTCTGTTTTTCCTGATCATTTTAGTCTGTGGCTTATCAGTTTTATTGAACTGTATTTTGTTCAAAGAACTAGCTTTTAGTTTCATTGACTTTGTTTTTCTCTTTTCTATTTTATTACTTCTGCTCATATCTTTGTTATTTCCTTCCTTCTACTTACTTTGTATTGGTTTTTAGTTCTTTTTCTTGTCTCTTATGATGGAAACATAGTTTGATTTTAAACCTTTCTTCTTTTCTAATACAAACATTTTACACTATAAATTTTCATCTAAGCACTACTTTAGCTGCATCCCACAAATTCTGATGTTTCCATTTTCAGTTGCTTCAGAGTATTTTCTAATTTTCTTCTTTAACTGATGAGTTATTTGGAAGCATGAGTTCTTAAAAATTAATTTCCAAATATTTTAGGACTTTCCAGATGTCTTTCTATTTATATTCATTTTAATTCTGTTGTGCTCAGAGAACATACTTTGCATGATTTCAGTCATTTTATATTTATCAGAATTTGTTTTACAGC
Source organism: Ailurus styani (assembly GCA_002007465.1). NCBI lineage: Eukaryota > Metazoa > Chordata > Mammalia > Carnivora > Ailuridae > Ailurus > Ailurus styani. Next base: position 16,466 of record LNAC01002021.1, read on the forward strand.
CCAGCGTATGATCTGTCCTGATGAATGTTTCACGTGCGATTTGCAAAGAATGTGTATTTTCCTGTTATTGAACAGCTTATTTTATCTTTATCAATTAGGTCAGATTAGTTGAGAGTGTTGTTTATATCTCCTATATCCCTATGGATTTTGTCTGCTTGTTCTGTCAATTACCAAGAAAGTTGAAATGTCCAACCATGATTTTAGATTGGCTATTTTTCCTTTCACTTACGTTCATTTGAGCTTCATGTATTTTTGAAGCTTTGTTGTTAGATATATACACTTTTAGGGTCATTATATCTTCTTGATGAATTGACCCCTCTATTATTATGAAATATTGCTCTTTATCTCTGGTAATATTCCTTATTCTGAAGTCTACTTTGTCTGATTTCAATATTGTCACATCTGTGTCAGTTTGATTTTTATTTGAGTGGTGTGATTATTATGATTATTATTTGTGTGGATATCTTTATCTTTTCCTTTATTTTTAACCTATTTGTGTTTTCATATTTAAGTTGAATTTCTTGTAGACCACATATAGTGGGTCATGATTTTTTATCTAGTCTGATCTGACAATTTCTGCCTTTTTTTTGGAGTGCCTGCACTACTTATGTTTACATAAATTATTTATATGTTTAAGTTTAAGTCCAGTTTCCTATTTGTTCCCTATTTGTCCCATCTATTCCTTGTTTCTTTCTATTTTCCTGTGTTCTTTTAATTAAATGGATATTTTTAAGGTTCCATTTGTCTCCTTTATTTGCTTATTATCTGTAACTGTTTTGATTTTTTGTGGTTGCTCTAGGGCTTACAGTATACATTTCTAACTTCTCATATTCTACCTTCAAATAGTATTACACTACCTCACATACAATGTAGCACCCTTATTACAGTGTTCTTCCATTTTTTCCCCTTTCCTTCCCTTGTGCAATTATAGTCATATATTTTAGTTTTGCATATATTATAAACCCCATGATACATTGTTATTATCTTGCTTTAAACAGTCAATATATTTCTAAAATTTTAAAACATTTATTAATTTACTTAAAGTAAGAATAATAAACCCAGTACACAATAGCATGGATAACATGTTGTGATTTTTTTTAAATAACTCTATTTTCAAAAAAAAAGTCTTGAGAAGAATGTCATTGCCATATATTTTTTGCACATCTCTATAATGTCTGGCTTAGTAAATGACAGCTTACTCCTCATACCAACCTCTACAATGTGTTATGATGTTTTTGTTAAAGTATATGAAGAAAATCCAGCTTCATGTAGATATGTAGTTGGGAAAGGGAGGAGTATTTTAATACCCTTTACAGATAATTGTAGATATTCTTCTTTGATACTACATAAAACTCTACAATTGGTAGTTTCTTAAAGGTTTATGCTGTATGGAATCTGAAACTGTTATCAGTGCAATTTTTATATACTGTTAGATTAAAATTTCATTGGTCATCTCGTACTTCGAATACATATTTGACCCATCTTGTAATACTGATTGACCCATCTTGTAATACTTGGAAAATATTGGTTCACCAAGTTATGTGAATATTATAAATGCTGGAACATTTTTTGCACTAACAAAAATCACATTGATATCAGCACTAATCTCATTGGAACAAAGCTTAAGTTTGGGAAAACGCTCAAGCTTACAATGGCAGAAAGAAATTTTCCAGTATTTTAATTTTCACTCAAAAATGTAAATATCATTATTGGTAACAAATTATGTCAGTTGTTTACCCTAAAGGCTCACTTCCTTTTTGAGAAGTATCTGCCAAATATCCCAGTATTGAATCACGGTTTTCCATCAGTTGTTCTTTCAAGCAAAAATGGTGTTCATGAAAAGTGGCTAGTTAAGCCACAGCCTAATTACAGATGTGTTTTTTTTTTCAATACAATCACCATAATGTAGTTTATAACAGAAGCACTTTTTCATAACTCCTATTTTGTCACATAGAATATTAAACCCAGGATCAAGATTTAATAATTTTTAGTGCTTCACCAAGGACATTCTTAAGTGAAATTGAATTTTTAATGTGATTACATGGCAGTATAAAGAATACAATAATTACTGGTATACTTTGGTGGTACTGCCTTAATTTATATCACGGTGCCTGCAGTTTTATCTACTGTTGTTTTTGTACCTTTGTGCAAATATAAACAAAGTTGCTCCAGGAGAAACCATGAGATTCAAAGAAGTTATTCAGCACTTTCAATATTTCAGTACCACTTGTATTTGTTGTCAACCCTTTGCAAAGAAAAAGTCTTCCTCAAAGATTTAGTTAGTGCTGATACTACATGACTATAAGCAAAACAGCAAGTCCAGACACATTTGTAGACTTGTCTGTAAGGTGAAAGAACAATTATGCAAATAAGATAATAACTAAGTCTTCAGGTTTAGAGCTAAATGTTTAAATAAACAAGTTACAGTGCCATTGAAAAGAGGCACTACTACGAGTTATTTTAGTAACTTTTCATTCAGTAAGCATTAGCAATGTCAACTGTTCAGGGCTTTATTGATCTCTAGACTATTATGTCCATTGCCCCATTCCATGCAGTGCAATAACTTATGCGTAAGATGCTTTAGTGACTTTTTCTAGTTTGAAAAGCTCTAACAAACAACTTTTGGGTTTTAATAAACTCATCATGTCTACACTTAAAATACTCAGCTTCTTTCCCTTTACCTATGAATGGTCTAAAAATGATGCTACAACTTAAATAGCAAATTATTCTGAAACTATATAAAATGATCTTTGCCTAAGATACTGTAAGGTAAATCAGTTGCATATATAAAGATAATTTTAATCATATTTTCATTTCTTGCTTACAGTTTCACCATGTGAACTTAAAGGAAGGGTTGGAAGAAAAGATCCAGAACCTGACTGGGCAAGAGGTCTCAATAGGGGAACCTGTTGTATGGGCCCCAGCAGGGGGTGCAGGGAGTGCCAGGAGGCTAGACAGCTACTCATATGAAGCAAAGGATGTAATGCTCCTTCTAGAATGTCCCAGCTATAGGCAGCTCTGGCCCATATCCCCTAACTGGCCAACTGGGCTGTGCCACCTTTTGACTGAACTGTGTTGCTCCACTTACTCTGCCACCCAGCTGACAGCCTGCCTCACTCCTCCATGGCCTTCAGTGGCACTCATCTGCAGTCAGCACATAAGCCAGCACCACTGGACGTGCTGCTCCCAACAAGGCCCTAAATTATCAGTTCAAGAAATTAAAAGATGCGTAAGGAAATATTTTTTACATTTACTTGTATATTTATCCTTTCCAGCATTTTTCAGTCCTTTGTGTAGATCCAGGTTTCCATCTGGATAAAAGTTACATCTTGCCTAAGAACTTCAGTTAATTTTTTGTTATAATGCAGGTCTGTTAGCAACAGATTTTCTCAGATTTTGTTTGAAAAGTCTATTTTGTCTTAATTTTTGAAGGATATTTTCACTGGGTATAGTTTCTAGGTTGATAATTATTTCTTTCAGAACTTTAAAGATATCATTCCATTGCCTTTGTGCTTGCATATTTCCTCATGAGAAGTCCTAATCATTCTTATCTTTTCCTCTGGCTGCTTTTAACTTTTGTCTTTGTGACTGGTTTTTAGCAACTTGATTACACTTTACCCTGGTGTGGAGTGGTGTGGGGGGGGGTGTGTGTATGTGTGTGTATTTATCCTATTTGGAACCCACAGTTTCTGGGATCTGACAGTTTATAATTTTTACCAAATTTGGAGATATTTCAGCCATTATTTCTTTTCTGTCCTTTCTTTCTATCCACTACTACTGGAACTCCAGTTAAACCTATGTTAGACGAGTTTTATTGTTTCATAGGTCATTGAGACCCCCCTTTTTTGTCTTTTATTTCTGTGATTCATACTGAAGAGTTTCTATTGCTTTGCCTTTAAGTTCATTTATCTTTTCTTCTGTGGTATATAATCGCTATTAATCCCATCCAATGAAATTTTCCTTTCAAATGCTATATTTTTCATTTCTAGAATTTCTATTATAAAAAAACTTCCAAAAATAATAAAACCTTTAAAAAATATATGACCAGGAAAAAAATTCCAATGAAATTTTCCTTTCACATGCTGTATTTTTCATTTCTAGAATTTCTATTATAAAAAAACTTCCAAAAATAATAAAACCTTTAAAAAATATATGACCAGGAAAAAAATCTTCCATTTCTCTCTTCGCTGTGTTCATATTTTTTTTTACATCCTTGAACATAGGGAGCATAATTATAATAGTAGTTTTAAGGTCCTTGCCTACTAATTCCATTATCTCTGTCATTTCTGAGTCTGTTTCCATTTACTGATTTTTCTCCAGGTTATAAATCACATTTCCCCGCTTCCTTGTATGTTTAGTAATTTTTTTAAAGATTTTTATTTATTTATTTGACAGAAAGAGAGATCACAAGTAGGCAGAGAGGCAGGCAGAGAGAGAGGAGGAAGCAGGCCCCCCGCTGAGCAGAGAGCCTGATGCGGGCCTCGATCCCAGGACCCTGAGATCATGACCTGAGCCGAAGGCAGAGGCTTTAACCCACTGAGCCACCCAGGCGCCCTGTTTAGTAATTTTTAAACTGTATATCCAACACTGTGAATTTTACATTGCTGAGTGCTGTATTTTTTTTATAGAGGATTGTACTTTTTTCTGATAGACAGATTATTGTGGATCAGTTTGATCCTTTTGAGGTTTGTTTTTAAGCTCATTTAGAGTACATCTTGAGTAGTCTTTACTCTAGAGCTAATTTAGCCCATTTTAAAGGAACTGCCCCCTCTGAAGTCTTTACAGATGCTCCCCTGTATTCTTTGAGGTCTCTCTACTTTGACCTTATGTGAACGCTAGGAAGTGTTCCTCCTACAACTTCTTAGTAATTGTTTCCTGGGAAATTTTTTCTAGCCTATCTTTGTGAAGTTTTACCCTATCCATGTTCAGAACGGTATTCATCAAAAGACTCAAGGGGACCTCTCTGCATATTTCTAGTACACTTTTTATGGTTTAGCTCCATCCCCACAATTTCTAACCATCCCAGTCCTTATGAGCTCCAATCTCTGTTTCCTCTACTCAGACATTGTTAGACTCTGTTTAGATCTCCTCTCCCCTGTATCATAGTCCAAGGATTACCTCCTGGCAGAAAGCTGGGGTGATAATAAGGATCACCTCATTTGTATTTCTTTTCTCTCAGATTACTGTCTTGTGTTGCATATTGTCCAGTGTCTAAAAAAAAATGTTTTCTATATGTGGTAAATTTTCCAGTTGTTTCCAAAGAAAAAATAATTTCACATCCTCTTCCCCCTCACAGTCAGATGCAGAACCCTTTTAATTATCTGCTCCCATTTTTATCTACCTTCATTTTTGAAGAATATTTTTGCTGGATATGAAATTCTAGACGGATAGTTTTTTTTTCTGACTCCATTTTTTTTAATGCAAAGTCAGTCTTGTTCTTATCATTGTTTCCTGGTATATATGTCTTTGGCTACCCTTATAAATTTATCTTTAGTTTTCAGAACGTTGACCATGGTGTGGCCCAGTATACTTTTGTATTTATCCTACTTGGGATTTCCTGATTTCCTGGATCTGTGGGTTTCAGTTTTGGGTATAACTTAGAAAATTCTTGGCTGGTATTTCTTGACTTTTTTTTTTTTTTGGCTTTAAATCCCTCTCTCCAGTCTTTCTGAAACTCCTATTGCACATGTGTTAGATTGATTGATACTGTCCTATAAGTCACTGAAGTGCTTGTCATTTTTTTCCAGTTTTTTTCTCTATGCTTCAGTTTGCTTAATTTCCACTGATCTAGCTTCAAGTTTACTACTTTTTTCTTTAGTATTTAGTCTGAATTGACCCCATCCAATTAATCTTTTATCACATTCTATCCAATTATTTTTTAAACTTCTTCATTGTGAAATAGTTTTAGATCCACAGATAATTGCAAAAATAGTACAAGGAAGTCTCATGTACCCTTCATTTAGTTTCCCCCAATAGTAATATCTTATATAACTATAGTAAAATATCAAAACCCAGAAATCAAGATTGGTACAATCCACAGATCTTACTTACTCAGATTTCATCAATTTTACATGCACTCGTTCGTGTGTATGTATGTGTGTGTATATATTTAGTTCTATGCAATTTTATCACATGTATAAACTGATGTAACCACTACCACAGTCAGGATGCAGAACTGTTCCATCACCACAAAGACCTCTGTTATGCTACTCTTTTATAACCGTAGCTGCTTTCTCTTCCCTCCACTCAGTCTCTGATCCATGGAAGCCACTAATCTCTTCTTCATGTCTACAGCTTTTTCATTTAGAGTATGTGATATAAATCAAACCGTGCAGTATGTAACCTTTTGAGATTGGCTTTTTCATTCAGCATAATTCCCTTGATGGCTGTCGAACTTGTTCCATGCCTCAGTACTTTATTCCTTTCTATTGCTGAATAGTATTCCATGATATACAGGTCCCATAGTTTGTTTAATCATTTATCTGTTTAAGAACATTTGGGTTGTTTCAGATTTATGGCTATTAAAATTAAAATTTCTGTACAGTTTTTGTGTTTTGTTTTGTATGTTTTCATGTGTCTGGGATCAATACCAGGAAAGTAATTGCTGGATCATATGATAAGAATAAGTATACTTTTTTTATTATTATGTTTAGTTAGCCAACATAGAGTACTTTTTTTATGAAATGGCCACTCATGCTTTTTTATTACCATTTATATATCTTTTTTCATCAGTTTTATTTCTATTTCTCTTATATCATTATATTCGAAGTGACTTTCTTGTGGACAAAATATAATTCAGTCATTTTTTATCCATTCTACCAATTTCTGTTTTTTAATTGGTGTGTTTAGATCATTTGCCTTTAATGTAGTTATTGATATGTAAAGACTTAAGTCTGCCATTTTATCATTTGTTTTTTATTTGTTCCCTGTTTTTCCCTCCCGTCTTCCTCTGGATTACTTGGACATTTTTTTAAATTCCACTTTTATTTACATATAGTATTTTTTAGTATATCACTTTGTATAGATTTTTTAGTAGTTGCTTTAGAGGTATTAACTTATATATAATATATATAAACACATAAAATATATATATAAAACAGTTTATTGGTATCAACATTTTGCCACTTTGAACTGTAGAAACCTTACCTGCACTGTGTCTCTTTACCTTCCTCTCTAATATAATATTTTAAAATTTTACTCTACATACATTGAAAACCACATTAGAAATTGTTATAGTTTTTGTTTCAGCCATCAAACATAATTTTTAAAACTCAACAGGAGAAGGAAAATGTGCTATATTTAGCCATATTTTTACTGTTTCTGTTTTGCTTTCTTCCATCTTAATGCTCTAAGATTTCTTTTATCATTTCCTTTGGCCATTTTTTTAGGGTGGATCTGATGAAGACAAATTATCTTTGTTTTCCTTCATCTGAGAATGGCTTGAGTTCTCTTTCATTACCGAAGGATATGTTCACTGGCTATAGAATTTGGGGATGGAAGTTCTTTCTTTCAGCACTTAAAAATTTGCCTTTTCCTTCTGGCCTCCATGGTTTTTGATGAGAAATCCATTTTCACTTGAATCATTGTTTCCATATAGGTGAGAATGTAAAGTGATGCATCATTTCTCTCTACCTGCTCTCAAGGTCTTTATTTTTGTTGTTTTTTTTTTTCTCCTTATGCTTCAGATACTTGAGTATGATGTTACTTGAAAGAGTGGATTTGGGGGGGGGGGTATTCTTTTTAGGTTTCATTCAGCCTAAACCCTACTTGAATATGTAGGGATTAGACTTACACCAAATTTGGAGTTTTAGCCATTATTTCTTTGAATATTATTTAAATGTCATCTTTATCTTCTTTTAGTATTCTGATGACACAAATGTTTGATATTTTGTTCTTGTCCCACAGGACCCTAAGTCTCTATTATTTTTTTACTGTTTTCTCTATGTTGTTTATTTTTTTTTTAAAGATTTTATTTATTTATTTGACACAGAGAGAGAGATTACAAGTAGGCAGAGAGGCAGGCAGAGAGACAAGGAGAGGAGGAGGCAGGCTCCCTGCTGAGCAGAGAGCCCGATGCGGGCCTCGATCCCAGGACGCTGAGATCATGACCTGAGCCGAAAGCAGAGGCTTTAACCCACTGAGCCACCCAGGCGCCCTCTATGTTGTTTAGATTGAGTGATTTCTATTGCTCTATTTTCAAATTCAAGGTTGCTTTCCTTTATCATCTCCATTTTTCTATTAAGCCCATCTAGTAAGTTTTTATTTTGATTATTGTATTTTTCAGTTCCAAAATTTCCATTCTTTATGTTTTCTATTTCTTGGTTGATACTTTCTATTTTTTTATTGTGTTTCTAGCATGCTTGTAATTGCTTCTTGAAACATTTTTGTAATGGTTGCCTTAAAATCCTTGTCAGATAATTCTAACATGTATGTCATCTTGGTCTTAACATCTGTTGATTGTCTTCTCATTCAAATTGAGATTTTCCTGATTCTTTGTATGATGAGTGGGTTTTTATTTGAATCTGGAAATTCTAGATCTTATTTTATGAGACTCTGGCAACTCTGAACTCTGTGCTCTGAATCCTCAGGCTAATAAGCCTGCAGCTATCTCCCTGAGTTCTACCACACATCACATAAAATATATATAACTGTGACTCTTACCAGTGTAGCTCCTTTCTTTTGAAGGTTGAATTCCCTCTAGCTTCTGCCTGTTTGGGGATACTCTTTACTACCTTCAATTTATCATGATGGTTAGTCTGATAGAAACTATTCTATCTGGGCACCTGGGTGGCTCAGTGGGTTGAAGCCTCTGCCTTCGGCTCAGGTCATGATCTCAGGGTCCTGGGATCGAGGCCCACATCGGACTCCCTGCTCTGTGAGGAGCCTAGCCTGCTTCCTCCTCTCTCTCTGCCTGCTTGTGATCTCTCTCTGTGTGTCAAATAAATAAATAAAATCTTTAAAAAAAAAAAGAAACTATTCTATCATTACCAGAATTCAGAAGTCAGGACTTACTTTTCATAGTATAACTTTTGGTGCCTTTTCAAGTTTTTACCATGTATGTATAACTTCTTTTAAAATGTGAATAAATCATCAAAATTAAAATTTAAAAATTAAATGAATATGTTTATCAGACAGACCTGCTTTCATAGACCAGCTCCAGGGAGTGATCATAGTAATGATATATACTAGACAAGTTGAGAAAATTATTTTACCAATCAGTCCCTCAGTTTCCTCACCTATAAAATAAGGGATTATTGTGAGGATTAAATGTATTGGTCTACACAAAATGCTTAGAACAGTGGCTGGCATATTTAAGTAATATATATAACTATATCACTAATATATAATAAATAAGTAACACTAATATAAATTAAATTTTAGACATTATTATTGTTAATATCAGAAACATTGGTAAAACTCACAGCCAAGGACCTGTTTCTTCTAAGTCCCTCAATACTGAGAATTTGGTCCCCAGTAAGTGCCTAATAAATTTTTTAAAAATGAACATGGTGCTGCTGTATTGGATGCTATGCAGATTTAGCCTAAGAGCCCTTGCTGACACTAAGAACTCTGGAACAAAAATGCTGAAAACATATCTAAATGAACTATTATCATTTTACATGAACAAATATGAATATAAGTAGATGAATACTAGAAATTTTGTATTTGAGTTTTATGTTTAGATAAGGTCATTGTACCAGACATTCAACAAATAATCCTCCTATTGCAGAAAGGTGTTATAGAAGTAGGATTTAAGAACTGTTTGAATGAGAAAAGAACTTAACATTTATTAAGTACCAATTGTATCCCATGTAAGTATACCCACATGTTAAATCCTTTATCTATATTATCTCATTTATGTCTCTTAGCAATTCTGGGTGGTAGGCATTATCCCTCATTTACCAATGAGAAAAGTAAGACTCAAAAAATAACTTGACCAGGATCGGCTAGTAAAATAGCAGAGCCAAGTTTAAAACTCAAATTTTTCATATTTCTGGGCTTATCCTTTTTCTCTACTTTGAATGATAAGACCCAGGATTTTGGCATAAAGGGTACATGGGAGGAAAATAATCATTTATTAAACATCTACTCACCTGACAATCTGCTATATGCATTATTTCATTTAGTTCTCAAAGCATTATTTTATTCAATCCTCACAGTAACTCTGAGAGGGAAGTAAAATAACATTTTTTGGGCACCCGCTGTGTGCCTAACATTTTAGTAGGGCTTATATAAATTACTTCACATGGTCTTCTAACAGCCCAGTGAAACCTGTATTGTCCTCACCACTAGGAGGAAACCAGTTTGAGCTTCCACCACAGTTGCCTGCCTCCAAAGGCAACCCTAAAGGACACCTGTATTTTTAAGCATTTTGCAGAACACGTATTCCACAAAACATGACTTTTTAAAGTCTAATCTACACAACACAAAGGTCTCTCTATACTGGGGATTTTTTTAATCTTTTGGGTGGTCATGGACCCCTGATGGTCTCTCCTCCCAGATAAATGCTTATAATTACATGATATTGGATACAAGTTTAGAATGTTGAGCAATTTCCTAAGGTCCATCAATGAATGGACTCCTCATTTAAAACAATCACCAAACAAACAGAAATGTACTTTAAAGAACAGAAATAAATCTTAGGAAATGAGAGCTTATTAATGGCTTCAATTATTAAGTTTTACAAATCCTCTAGAACACCTATATTTGGCCATTCTCTTATGTTTCACAAAGTTAAATGATAGTCCTATTTCTCTTATTTTTTTTAGTATTGGCATTATTGGCTTTTCTTGTGGTATAAATCCTTGTTATGAGACTATCTTATGCATTCATAGGATGCTGAGCAGCATTGCTGCCCTCTACTCACTAGATGCCAGTAGCACACTCCCCGCACAGTTTTGATAACCAAGAATGTACCCAGACTTTGCCAAATGTCCCCTGGGGGGAGGCAAAATCTCCCCCTGTTGAGAACCACTGGCTTATAGTAATTACATTTATCACTCCTGAGTTACTTATAAGCATAAAGGGGCCAAGAACCAGACTTTTTTTTTAAAGATTGTATATATATATTTGACAGAGAGAGAGATCACAAGTAGGCTGAGAGGCAGACAGAGAGGAGGAAGCAGGCTCCCTGCCGAGCACAGAGCCCAATGCAGGGCTCGATGCCAGGACCCTGAGATCATGACCTGAGCCAAAGGCAGAGGCTTTAACCCACTGAGCCACCCAGGCACCCAAGATCGAGACTTTTTAAAAGTATATCTTTTTCTTGCTTGATTAAGCTCTCCTACAATACTTCTCAACTGGATTGAGCAAGGTGATTCATCTCAACAATTAAGTTGCTAGCTGAAGTTATAGTTTTTCTTACCTAAGAGACCAGCAAGGAAGTTTATATAACCACCCTGTTTTATTAATTGAATGATTGACTTGTCAAGTCATTAAGTCATTCAGGGAATATTTATTGAATGCTAACAATGGGTCAAACATTATGTCAGGTGCTGAGGCTATAGTGGTGTGCAGTGTAGCTCTGGTTCTGGCATCATGGAATGTGCAATCCAGTGAGGAAGACAGACTACGGAACAAGTAAAAAATAAGTGAAAATAATTATAAATTGTGATAAATACCATGATGGAAGCACAAAGAGTACATAGGTAGAGAAAAATGGATATATATAGGGTCACTAGGAACGGCCTCACTGAAGATGTGACATTTAAGGCTAAACTTGAAGGATGAGAAAAAGCCAGCCAGGTTAAAAATAAAACAACTAGAGGGCAAGTGTCTGAGGCAGAGTAGACAACCATATGCAAAGACCATGAGGTAAGAAAGAATTTGGTGTGTTCTGGGTACTGAACAAAAGTTACTGTAACTAATGCTAGTCAGTAAGAGGCAAGGGGTATAAGGTGGAATAGTCAGGGACCAGATTGTACAGGGCCCTGTAGGCCATGGAAAGAAGTTGGATCTCATTCTTAATAGAATGGAAAAGCTACCGAAGGCTTTTAACCAGGAGGGGTACTGTGATTCAATATATGTTTTAAAACTACTCTAAGTGTTGCATGGAGTGGGGAGGTAATTCCAAGAATGGAATTATAGAGACCAGTTAGGAGGCTGATGACAGTTGAGAGATGATAGTGGTAATAGTAGAGATGGAAAGAATGACCTATTTTAGAAAACACTAACGATGCCACCGAAAAACTACTAGAACTAATAAATGAATTCAGTAAGGTCACAGGATACAAAATCAATGTACAGAAATCTATTTCACTTCTGTACTCTAGTAATGAAGCAGCAAAAAGAGAAATTAAGAAAACAATTGCATTTACGATTCACCAAAAATAATAAAACATCCAGGAATAAACTTAACCAAAGAGGTGAAAGACCTGTACTCTGAAAACTATAAAACGTTGATAACAGAAATTGAAGATGACACAAAGAAATGGAAAGACATTCCATGCACATGGATTGGAAGAACAAATAGTATTAAAATGTTTATACTACCCAAAGCAATCTACACATTTAATGCAATCCCTATCAAAATACCAACAGCATTTTTCACAGAGCTAAAACAAACAATCCTAAAATTTGTATGGAATCACAAAAGACCCTGAATAACCAAAGCAATCTTGAAAAAGAAAAACAAAATGGGAGGTATCACAATTCCAAACTTCAAGTTACATTACAAAACTGTAGTAATCAATAAGTATGATATTGACACAAAAATAGAAACATATTAATGGAACAGAATAGAAAGCTCAGAATTAAACCCACAAGTATATGGTCAATTAATCTTCAACAAAGGAGGCAAGAATATGCAGTGGGAAAAAGTCTCTTCAACAAATGGTATTGGGAAAACTGGACAGCTACATACGAAAAAATGAAATGGGACCACTTTTCTTACACCATACACAAAAGTAAACTCAAATTAAATTAAGGACCAAAATGTGAGACCTGAAACCATAAAAATCCTAGAAGAGAATACAGGCAGTAATTTCTATGATGTTGGCCATAATAACATCTTTCTAGATATGTCTCCTGAGGCAAAGGAAATAAAAGCAAGAATAGGCTACTGGGACTCCATCAAAATAAAAAGCTTCTGCACAGCAAAGGAAACAACCAACAAAACTAAAAGACAACCTATGGAATGGGAGAAGATATTTGCAAATGACACATCTAATAAAGGGTTAGTATCCAAAATATATAAAGACCTGCACAGAGTCTATAATGTCATAGAAGAGAGAAAATTAGTCTGATTGGGGCAGGGGTGTGGGAGTCATGGAAGGAATCCTGAAGATGATGTCAAAGCTGAAGACTGGATTGAATATTAGCCAGATATAAAAATGTGTGAAAGCATAGGGGATTAAGGAAACAGCAAAGGAAAGGCACACAGCCATGAAACAGCATGATGCCTTTAGGGAATTATGAACAATGCAATATTACTAGAACATAAACCTTAAGGCATTAAATGGGAGGAGATGAGACTAGATACATACTATCGACAATAACTAACAATTATTGAGTACCTATTATATGCCAGGCAGTGTTCTGAGTGCCTTATATAGATACCTCATGTAATCAAATATGGAAACTAAGACAGAAGGAGATTGGGTACCTTGCCCCAAGTCACACACTGTCAGAGATGAGATTCAAACTAAACAGTTTAACTCTAGGGCCAATACTTTTTAACACAGAAAGTTATTAAGTGTCATGCTAAAGAACTGGGAATGTACCTGTCGGCAGTACTGAGTCACGGAAGGGCAGTGAATGGTCAGATCTATGTTTTGATAAGATGACTCATGATAAATTTAAGAGAGGCCAGGCTGGAGACTGTGGCAATACATCAGGCAAGTGATGAAGAGAGCTTGAAGTAGGGATGGAGACAAGGGAAAGATTTAAGAAATTTTTAGGAAGCAGAATTAGCATAACTTGGTGATTAATTGTATTCTGAGGGTAAAGGAGAAGGAGAAATCTAGAATGTTACCATGTTTTCTGGTTTGGATGACTAGATGATGTCACTATATGATGAATATGGGAGGAGGAGCATTAAAAGTGAACCATTTTTTTACATTCAGTATTAGGTACCAGTGGAACACCCAAGTAGGTCCTAACCAAGATGCGGTTGGGTTTGAGGTCCAGGGGATAAGTCATGACAGGCTATAGATCTGAGTATTACAGGCATGTGGTTAAAACCAGAAAGTAAATGAGATTACGCATGGAGAATGTGTAAGAAGACCATAGGGCCAATGGAGGAATCTTGGAGAATTTCAGGGATTAAGGGACCCTCAAAAATGAGGTCACAAAGGAGACTAAAAGTACGTTAAGGATCAGCAGTATAACACAAATTAAAATCATAGACTCTAGACCCAGATTTTATATCCTCCAGGCTCTGCCACTTCCCAGCTGTGTGACTTTGGGCAAGTTACTTCGCCTCTCTAAGCCTTAGTTGTTTAAGGATTAAATGTACATGTAATGCATGAAAGCCCTTAGAATAGTGCCTAATAAACACATAGTAAGTATTAACTACTTATATTATTAAATACTTATAGGAAGGAATATATTAAATACTTATAGGAAGAAAACCAGAGTAGAATCATGCAGACCAAAGTTGAAAGTTTAAAAGATGGAGAATTCTGAGCTGTGTCAGATGCAGCTGAGAAGTCCAGTAAGCTAAGGACTTACACATATGAATTAGATTTGGCAAAAGAGAAGCTTTGGTGACCTTGATGAGAGGAATTTCAATACAGTGGAAGGGACAGAAGTGAGACAATTGTAGTTTGAGTGGTAAATAGAAGGTAAAGAAAATAACAGCAGGGCTCCTGGGTGGCTCAGTGGGTTAAAGCCTCTCCCTTTGGCTCAGGTCATGATCTCAGGGTCCTAGGATCGAGGCCCGCATCAGGCTCTCTGCTCGGCAGGGAGCCTGCTTCCTCCTCTCTCTCTGCCTGCCTCTCTCTCTCTCTCTGTCAAATAAATAAATAAAATCTTTTTAAAAAAGAAAGAAAATAGCAGCAAACTTCAGGGCTCTTTCAGGGAGATTGCTGTTTAAGAAAAACTCTGAAGTGAAGTAGAAATATGTGTAAGGATGCTCATCTCAGCTTTCTTGATAGAAAAACACGAAACTGCCCTAAATGTCCAAGAGTGAGGGGATGAGAGGTCAATAGTGGCGTTAGGGAAAATGGTAAATATCGAAACAGTAACTGAGAATAGAAGGAGCTGACCCAGAGATGAGTAAAAGGATAATGAAGAAGCTTGGAAAGTGCGTCTCAAGTTCGAAACCGATTGGTGATACCAGTCTATACAGTGATAGTTTCCTTCAGTGGTGACAGAATAGAAAAGGCAAAGTGTGGAGGCTGATCTGGAGTGGTAATTATGCCAGACAGATGAAGCAAAAAGAGGTTGAAGGTGATGTTGAAAGAGGGTAAGTGTATGATCATGTGTTGGCCTCACATGTGGATGTGAGGCCAAAAGGAGGCAGACAAACCAGGAGAAAGTAGAGATCAGGGCACTGGGGTGTCCCTGTGAGAGGTCAGACACAAGAAAATTGATGGGGCCAGAACTTGGACTTAGTGTAAGACATTGGAGGCAGCGTGGTAGAAAGGGCATAGATTTTAAAATCAAACAGACAGGACTTTGAATTGCAGCTCCAGTTTGAACAGTTACATGACTTGGGACAAGTTCCTTGACCTCTGTAAACTTGTCTCCTGTGTAAAATAAGTATAATGACACCTATCTTAGAAAAACTGGCACATGGACATGATTCAGTCATTGTTAGCTCCCTTTTCTCTGACTCAGCATTTATTGGACACCAATTATGAAATACTGTTTTCTGGGTACACCAAGATAAAGCTCACGTCACTTCCTTTTAGGGGCTCATGATTTAGCAGAAGTGACATAAGTACAAAGAGGTAAATAACAATACAATGTAACTGATAAATTATAGCTTCAGTTACTATGTACAATAAGAGCAGTATGAGCTGTGGGAACCCAGTGAAGGTATGACTAATAGTGCCTGATGGAGTAAGGGAAGGCTTCCCTGCAAAGCAATTCACAAACCCAATTTTTAGTTCTAATGTTGCTTGAAAGAAAGTAGCAACAAATGGGTAGATGACACTTTAAAGGGGAAAAGCAAAGAAGATTTTGCTTTTATTTCCCTAAACAGTGTTCCAAGGGGCAACAGGTTCAAGAGAAGTGTTTATTCAAGGAAAATGTTCTGTGCAGGTCTGTTAACTGATAAGTAGCATGTAATGAAGTGAAAGAATTTAAGGTGGCAGAGAGGAAAGGACATAATCAGGAGTTCAAGGTTCCAGAGGAGCTAAAATCTGGAACATACGTTAGGGATGTACTCATAGACAGGATACAAAATAACCCCTTCTCTAAAATGAGGGAAAGGAAAAATTATAAAAATAGACACATAATTTGCATCTAAAAAAGGAAAGGAGTCAATTTGTGGAAATCAGTTCTATCTATATGTAATTTTTCTTAGTTTTTATAAACCAAGAATATGTCCTTAATATGTTCACAACAAATTTGAGGAGCTAGGGCGCCTGGGTGGCTCAGTGGGTTAATGCCTCTGCTTTCGGCTCGGGTCATGATCTCAGGGTCCTGGGATCGAGGCCCGCATCGGGCTCCCTGCTCAGCGGGGAGCCTGCTTCCCCCTCTCTCTCTCTGCCTGCCTCTCTGCCTCCTTGTGATCTCTCTCCCTCTGTGAAATAAATAAATAAAATCTTTAAAAAAAATTTGAGGAGCTAAGTCCTACAACTAATGGACTTGCCAACTGTTGGTGAAATGGAAGCAACAGAAATAAAGACCCTCCAAACCCTCCCCTCTGCACATGGAAAAAGGGGGTGCTGCAGCAAGAGAGGACTGTGACAGGGAACAGCAACCTGTTCTCACTTGCTTTCACCTTCTGTTCTTAAATAGCTACATGAAACCCTGTTGTCCATTCTAGTCTTTTTTTTTTGCTCCAGTCCACTTATATGCATACCACATGAAGTAATTTTCCAACCTGAATTTTGCCCACTTATGAACAGAATTGGCAGCACAGACGGCAGCTGTGCTGGCTTAATGGACCCAAAAGCATTTGGCTGCATTGTGCTCTCTCCTAACCTTTGCAGCCAGTGACTCCCCTTTCTGGGATACCGTCTCACAATTACTTCTCATTGGTGTGTACCTACAGGAAGCAGACCTGAAAGGAGGCTTGCTAGCTGTGATATGGAGCTAACATCTCTGACTAGCCCCACTAAGAACATAGTAGGGGGTAGGCCCAGGAACTGGGAATTTTTCCAGCTGCTTTATGCCCAAAACCTCTTCAAATTGCACCATTTAATAAAATCAGAATAATTAATTAAAACTGCATTGTAGACGCCTTTAGTTAATTGCTGCTTTCCTGCTTATGCTCTAAGCACATGCCAAGGTAACAAAATGTCTGTACAAATTGGAACCAGACTCCTTGTCCTTTTACTATTAAAGTGAAAGATGTCTACACTTCCTGCTAGATCACACATTGGCCTTGTAAACTTTAGGACTTTTTTTATAACCAGGAAAAAATTCCAAGGGAGGAAGAGTATCCCTGTAAGGAGATAGAGTTTCTTCCAAGGTGACAAAGAAAACAATTTCTCCTTAAAGGAGTACAATAGAGAATGAGGGCCTAGGAAGGTGAAGAGATTCTGCTCCTTTAAAGGGAATTAACAGGCTTCACGGAGAAAAGAAAAAAGGAAAGGAAACTAACAGTTATGGGGCAGATAGTATATATACTACTATATGCCTAGTACTATGCTGGATGTTTTCACAGGCCTTATTTCATTTAACCTTCACAACAACCTTGTGAGGTATTTATCTACATTTATAGAAAACTGTGTCTCAGAGAGGTTAGCTTGTTGGCCCAAGGGGACACACCTAGTGAGTGAGTAGTACAGGGAAATAAAGGAAGATCTACAAAGATACCTGGGCAAGGGAGTAGATCCCTGTTACCCCCATTTTGAAACTAGAGGATTAGTTGTGTTTTTTTTTAAGATTCATTGTGTCAGTGGGCAGCACTTCTCAGTTCCCGAAGTGACCTTACACTGGAAGGTTAATCATCATTTATAAAAAAAAGAACTAGCATTCTTTCGTCATTTTGATTACTTCCCTCCTGTCTCCATGGTCATTCTCTCAAATCCTCCAAGCTGGTCTTCCAAACTAGTCACTTCCTCAACTAATCTGTTCTTCCTATTCATTTGTTGGTTCATTATTCGACCAACAATCTTTTATTAAATGACTACTGTGTGTCAGCATTCTTCCAGGTGCTAGAAAAGCAAAAATGAAACCCAGTTTCCGCTGTAGAAAGATTCACAATCTAAAGGGTGCCACAGGCATAGAAACATTGGTTTAAATCCTATTATAGAGAGCAATGATGGATCCAGGTTTTGTAGGTCTGAAGTACACAGTTTTTTTGGGGGGGGTGCTATTTAGGAAACAGAACATAAAATTAGGTATAAGTGAATATTTAGAGTGATAAAAGAAAATGCAACAACTTAAACATTTTTTAAAGCTGAAAGATACTACGAGCCTCACAAAATCTAAAATCATTCCAACATATGTCGTATTAATTAAATGTGTGATGCAACTGTAGTACTTTTCTCCTACATTTTTTTAGCTGCATGTGTTTTTGTAATGTTATTTTCAATAGAAAGAATAGAAAGATAATTCAATCATTCTTTTAGCACGCTTGATCAAAATTTGTTCTTTTATTATTAATAGATGGTGTATTAATGTGCCCAGGCTGCCATAACAAAATACCAGAGAATGGGTGCTTTAAACAATACAAATTTATTTACCACAGTTCTGGAGGCTGGAAGTCCCAGAACAAGGTCCAGCAAGGGTTTGATTTCTGGTCTTTCATGGCCTTTTGTCTGAGTGTACATGGTAAATGAGGGAGAAAAAGTAAAAGATCTCTCCTTTACTTCTTTTTTTTAAAGATTTTATTTATTTATTTGACAGAGAGAGAGAGAGACTACAAGTAGGCAGAGAGGCAGGCAGAAAGAGGAGGAAGCAGGCTCCCTGCGGAGCAGAGAGCCCGATGCGGGCTTCGATCCCAGGACCCTGAGATCATGACCTGAGCCAAAGGCAGAGGCTTTAATCCACTGAGCCACCGAGGCGCCCTCTCCTTTACTTCTTAAAAAAAAAAACCACCAGTCCAGCTGGATTAGGACCCACCTTTATGACCTCATTTAACCTTAGTTACCTCCTAAAGGCCTTATCCAAATACAGCCACACTGGGAGTTAGGACTTCAGCAGATGAATCTGTGAAGGTGAGAGGGGGACACGACTCAGTTCATAGCAGATGGGATGCATAAATCATGTGACTATACACACAGCCGTACTCTCTGTAATACTGCTAGAAGATTTGGATCCTTAAAAAACAAGAATTATGATCAATTCTATGTTGTACAATTTCCATGAGAAAAGAAAAAAATAGCAGTTCATTTATAGTTGTATATGATGTATTGACTATATTTTTGAAAGAAGAAAACTTTCATTTTGACCAGGCATCATTAAAAAACAAATCTTCCACTTAATATTTAAATGCAATGATTTGAAAAATTTTCCAGAGACTAACTTCAGACTTTGTACATTTCAAACACTATGTCTCCTCTATTATCATATATATGTCAAAGACCAGGCACTACAGAATACATTCACATCACAATATTGCCTCTGGTTCTGTAATTTTTGGGTAAAGAGGTTGGGTGAGTCAGGACACTGAGATACAGGAACATCCTTGAAGCCATTCCTATACCATTAGCAATACATTAACTATACACATAAGTTACTGTGAACCATGTAAATATATCCCACTAATCCCACACTAAATCTATCCACAATTCAACTTCGTTTTAGCTACTCAAGTGGCTCCCAACACAAAGAGGAAGTCTTAGAGAGGAAAACAATCTTAATCAAATGTGGTTAAGTATCTTACTTTGCAAATTAGAAAAAACATATTTGTAAAAGTAATGTTAGGGCCCTTCAAGCCAGGACCTTAGAAGGAGTCTGTCCTAGTGAGGGTCTTTGAAGATTTATGATTAGCTTCATGGTAAATTAGCCTCCAAATAAAGATATATTCAAATTTATTTAGGTGATCAGCAAAAGCTTCACAAGGGAAGTGATATTTGAGTTGGATCTTTAAAGGTGCTCAAGGGAAGGGACATTTTAAGACAAGTGATTGCATGTAAAAATCTAGAGAAGAGTTAAAGAACACATGGTCTTTGGGAAATATAAATAGTTTATTCCATCTGTAGGGCATCAGTGGGAATGGTGGGAGATGAAGCAGCAGAGGCAGTTGCAGAACTGAAAGACATCAGACTTGGAAAGTCATGGAAAGCCCTGCTTACCTCCTTTCCTAAGCTACGTTAAGTTCTCTGATCCTCATTGGGAGGAAGAAATTAGTTTTATCTGTTCCTATTATGGGTGTAATAGAATAACAAGACAGAAAATCAGGAAAGATAAAGAACTCAACACTACCATCAACTTAGAGGATCTAATTGAGATTCATAGAACATACTACCCAATAACAGCAGAGTACACTTCTTTTCAAGCACTCATGGAACATATACCAACATAGATCATATAAAAAATGATGAAGTAGGCAACCCCAAGATACCATCACCCCCCACAGAAACATAGAGAACCAAACAGAAACTGTTAGAAACTACTTTTTCAGAACCCTAGGGAAAAAAATCAAAAATTGATAAGCTACCAAGCAAATGCCAGATCAAGGAAAACTCAACTTAAAAATGATAAGAAACCACAGTGTGTTACCACTTTATACCCCATCTTAATGGATGTTATTTTAAAAATTGGAAAATAACAAGTGTTGGTGATGATATGGAAAAATTGGAACTCTTGTTCACTGCTGGTATGAATATGAAGTTGTACATCTGCTGTGGAAAACATCTTTATGGTTCCCTTAAAAAATAAATAGAATTGGGGCACCTGGGTGGCTTAGTCAGTTAAGCATCCAACTCTTGAGTTTGGCTCCAGTCATGATCTCAGGGTCCTGGGATTGAACCCCACATGGGGCTCTGTGCTCAGCTCAGAGTCTGCTTGTCCCTCTCCCTCTGCTCCTGCCCCCACTAGTGCGCTCTCTCTCTCTCTCTCTCTCTCTCTCTCTCTCTCTCTCTCCCTCTCTCTCATAAATAAAATCTTTAAAAATTTTAAAAAAGCAGAATTACTATATGATCCAGCAATTCCACTTCTGAGTATATACCCAAAAGAAGTGAAATCAAATATCAATGTTATTTGGTACAGCATTATTCAAGAAGGCCAAAAGGTGAAAACAACCCAAAAATCCAGCAAAAGATGAATGGGTAAACAAACTATGGTATATGCATACAATAGTATTTTATCCAGCCTTAAAAAGGAATGAAATTCTAATACATAACTATAACACAGATTAACCTTAAAAATATTATACTAAGTGAAATAAGCCAGACTCAAAGTGGCAAACACTGTATGCTTCCACTTATAATAGGTACTTAAAATAAGCAAATACAAAGAGACAGAAGGTAGCCTACAGGTTACTGAGGGATGGGGGTGGGAGAAATAGGGAGTTATTGTTTCATGGGTATGTAGCTTCTGTTTAAGATGATGAAAAAGTTCTGGAAATGCATAGTGGTGATGATTATACAGTATTGTGAATGTGCTCAATGCCACTGAACTGAAAAATTCCAAATAGTTAAAATAGTTTTACTATTTTTTAACAAAACAAAACAAAAATATTTCAACCAAGGCTTGGAGGATACAGTTGAAGAAATCTCTAAAAAAAAGCCCTAGAAGGTAGGAAAGTGAGAAATAGAAAAGAGAAAAATAAAAAAAATTAGAGAATCAGCCCATGAGGTCCAACATTCAATAAGAATAATTCCTAAGAGAAAGAAGAAAATTAAGGGGAGGAAATTATCAAAGAAGTAAGTTTTAAAAATCACCTAAGGACACAACTTCCCAGACAGACAGGGCTCATTCATTGGTTGCCTATGACCATGAAGAAAAAAGATCTCAAGACACAGCATTATAAAACTTTAGAACAAAGAGAGGAAAGAAG
This sequence comes from Ailurus styani, assembly GCA_002007465.1. Lineage (NCBI taxonomy): Eukaryota > Metazoa > Chordata > Mammalia > Carnivora > Ailuridae > Ailurus > Ailurus styani. The sequence continues at coordinate 38,529 of LNAC01002021.1, forward strand.
CTATCCAAAAACAAGAGCTTCCAAGGAGAAAGTTTCACATTAAAAGTTACAGAAATTGGAATGGCTTTGGACTTACCAACAATACTGAAAGCTTGAAGACACTGGACCAATGCCTTTAACAAACTTGAATTCTATACCCAGCCAAACTACCAATCAATTGCCAGGATAGACTATAAACATTTTCAGGCATGCAAGGTCAGGAACTTTAGAGTAAGTGTCCAACAAAATGAGGGCAGTAAATCTGGAAAAAAGGAACACATATGATCCAGGAAACAGCATCCAAAGCAGAAGAGAACAGCAGGAATTTCTTAAGGTGATAGTAAAGGGAAACTCTCAGATACCAGCTGTGCAGAAGGCCTAGAAATCAAACAGTCTGCATTGGAGAGTTCCAAGGAAAAAGCTTTAAGGAGAAAATAGGATTTACAAATGGCCTGGTGTGGTTGACAGTACTGAGAGGAATATTACAGTTTTGTCAGAGTGTTGCATGAGTTAGGAATAAGTACATAGAAATGGATACACAATAGTGATGAGTAGATAGAAAGCTAAGCAACATATCTAAGGTGAGGTAATCGTTAATTCCAGAAAAAAATTCTCCAAAGAAGAAAAAGTAGTCATACTTTAGCACATGGCTCAGCTGTGACAGTATTTGTTGTCACCATAATTTAAACATCGAATGTTAATTTAGCCAAGAATTCTGGAGTAAATAAATAGAGAGTATGAGATAAGGTGAAATGTATATAGATGGTTATGGAAGACAGTAGTAGGACTGAATCCTAATCCTCCATAGAAGGGGGCCAGTAGAGCTCACCAAAAATTGAAAAATAATTAGCAACCTTCTTGTGTTATTTGAACATATAGAGAACAATACTAGAAAAAGCTAAAGGTGAAAAGTGGCTGTTTCTGGGAAGTGGAAATTGGAAAAGGTAGAGAATTGCTGTTTGTCATCATTAGACTTAGGTAATGTTTGACTTTGTAAACTATGTGCATGTTGTAAAACTACTACTTTGATCAAAATACAAATTAAAGTTCAGGGTCAAATCCAAAGGTGTACCATGTAATCCTAGTCCATATGCAATGCCCACTGGGATAAACTATTAAAGGGAAAAAAGCAGCTCATGGTACAAATAAAAAGATACCTAATTTGTCTTAATGGTAGGAAAGCTTTCTGGTATTTTTATTTGCCCCATCCCATTCCCACCCTGGCTGGGACATGGTTTCAGAGGGACTAGAGCACACCTTATTTGAAAATTATTGTGTAAATCTATTCTAATCTGTCGAGGATTACCTGAATGACAGACACCAGGCATTTACCTATTGTCCTAACTTGGAACTCAGGCCAGAAAAGTGGAAGGCATTGCTTGGAAACATCTTAAAGTAGATGAACAACCCACAGATGCCTGAGGGAAAAGGTTATAGTTGAGACATGCAATAGACTACCTGAAGCCTGGAAGGGGAAGCCAAGGAGTGTTTCTTTGAAAATTAAGGCCACCAAAAGCACCTGTGTATAAGGAAAAAGGCCCAGGGCAGCTAGCATCCTCAGGAAAGACCTGAGAGAACCTTAAAGACTGGAAAGGGTGTTTGGTTTGTTGGTCTATCTTTTAAACTCCTAGAATTCAAGGAAATCTCTGCACTAGCAATTCAGTAGAAGCTTCAGGCACAAGAAAGAATCAGTGAAGTTGAAGACAGGACAACTGAAATTATCCATTTCAAGGTTCAGAAAGAAAAAAAGAATAAAGAAGAGTGAACAGAGCCTGAGGGACCTGTGGGATACCATCAAGGGGAACAACATATAAATCATGGGAATCCCAGAAGAAGAGAGAAAGAAAGAGTCAGAAAGAATATTTGAAAAAGACAGTAGCTAAAAACTCCCCAAATTTGATCAAAGACATTATCTACACATCCAAGAATCTCAGTGAACTCCAGTAGGATAATGCAAATAGATCTAGAACAAGACTCATTATAATCAAAGTTGAAAGACAAAGACAAATAATCTTGAAAGTAGCAAGAGAGAAGCAATTAGTCACATACAAGGGACCCTCAATAAGATTAAGAGCTGATTTCTCATTGGAGACCATGGAGGCAAGAAGACAGATGACATATTTGAAACACCAAAAGAAAAAAAAAACTGTTAACCAAGAATTCTATATTCAGCAAAATTCTCATTCAAAATTGAGGAAGGAATTAAAACATTCTCAGATAAACAAAAGTTGAGGAAGTTCATTACCACTAGAGCTGCCCTAGAAGAAATGCTAAAGGAAGTCCTTCAGATTGAAATGAAAGGACACTGGACAGTAACTTGCAGCTATATGAAGAAATAAAGATCTCTAATAAACTACATGGGCAATTATAGAGGCTAGAATTACTATATTTTTGGTATGTAAGTCCACTCTTTATTTCCTCCATGACTTGAAAGACGAATACATAGAAAATACCTATAAATCTATGTTATTGAATACACAATATATAAAGTTGTAAATTGTGACAGTAACAACATAAAGAAGGGGACAGAACTGAATAATAGAGTTTTTATATGCTATTGAAGTTAAGTTGGTATCTATTTAAACTAGACTGTAATAAATTTAGGATGTTAAATGTAATCTACATGGTAATTACAAAATAAATGTGTTTTTAAAATGAAAATGAGAAGATAATAAAAAAGGTTCACTACAAATAATCAGCTAAATGCAAAAGAAACCAGTAATGGAGGACATGAGAGACAAAAAGTATAAGATAAAGGTATAAGAAAAAACAAATGACAAAATGGTAGAAATCCTTCCTTATCAGTAAATATATTAAATGTAAATGGATTAAAGTCTCCAACCAAAAAACAGATTGCACAAAGTGAATTTGAAAAAGAAACATGGTCCAACTATATGCTATCTATGAGATACATACTTTAGGTCCAAAGACACAAGTAGGTTAAAAGTGAAAGAATGGGGAAATTTTTTTCATACAAATATGGTAACCAAAAAAAAGCTGTGGTGGCTATCTATACTAATACCAGACAAAATAGAAGTTAAGTCAAAAGCTATTACATGAGACAAAGAAAGATATTATATATTGATAAAAGGATCCATTCATCAGGAATATATAACAATTATAAACCTATGTGCACCATACAACAGAGACTCAAAATATAGAATGCAAACATTTACACAATTGAGAAGAGAAATAGTTATACTATAATAGTTGGAGACTTCCAGTACACCACTTTTAGAACATCTAGTCATAAGAGCAATAAGGAAATAGAGGACTTGAACAGCATTTTAAACCAATTAAATAGATATATAGAGAGCAATTCCCAACAACAACAGCAGAATGCACATTATTTTCAAGGGCACATGAAACATTCCCCAGGATAGACCATATGTTAGGACACAAGACAAGTTTTAATAAATTTAGGGAGATTGAAATTATACAAACTTCTCCAACCACAATGGAATAAAGCTAAAACACAATAACAGAAGGAAAAGTAAAAAGTTCAAAAATATGTGGAAACTAAGCAATGCAATCTTAAAACAACAAATGGATCAAAGAAGAAAACACAATGCAAATTAGAAAATTCTTTGTAATGAATGAAACTGAAAACACAACATACCAAAACTTGTGAGATGCAGCAAGATATAATCCGAGGGAAATTTATACCTGTAAATGTCTACCTTAAAAAGACCTCAAATCAATAACCTACCTTTATACCTTGAGGAACTAAAAAGAGATAACTAAATCTAAAAAAGGAAAGAAATAATAAAGATTAGAACAGAAATTAAAGGAAATAGAAAATATAAAAACAATGGAGAGAATCAACAAAACCAAAAATAGGTTCTTTGAAAACAGCAGCAAAATTGGCAAAACTTTTGCTAGACTGATAAAGAAAAAAAAAAGATAAGATGCAAATAACTAAAATCAGAAATGGAAGTAGAGACTACAAACCTTAAAAAGATTTTTTTAAAAAGGTTATAAGATTTATGTTAACAAATTTATGTTAACAAACTAGCCTAAATGAAATTCTTAGAAAGAAACAAGTTACCTACACTGACTCAGGAAGAAATAAAATATCTCAGGAAACTTGTAATAAGTAAAGAAATTAAATTAGTAGTGAAAAACCTCCCAACAAAGAAAAGTGCAGGACAAGATGGCTTTACTGATGAATTCTATGAAACACTGGAAGAATTAACAGTAGTCCTTCTCAGACTTTTTCAGATAATTGAGCATGATGGAATACTTCTCAACCCATTCTATGAGGCCAGATTTATGTACAGGTTTAATACAATTCCTACGAAAATTCCAGCATGTTTTTTGAAGATACAGACAATATTATTATGAAATTTATATGGAAAACAAAGAAACTAGAATAACTAAAACAATTTTGCAAAAGAAAGATAAAGTAGGTGGAATCGCTCGACCAATTTAAGGACTTAATATTTACCCACAGTAATCAAGACTGTGTGGTATTGGCAAAGGAAAAGACACATAAAATAAAAACAGAATAGAGATCCCAGAAGTAGACCCACACAAATACAGCCAGTCGATTTTTTATTAAGATCCAAAAGCAATTCAACAGAGGAAACACAGCCTTTTCAACATAGACCGCTAGAGTAGTTAGACATCCATCAGCAAATTTGTAAATTTAGTTTAAGAAGTAGAAATTTGTTGTACTGAATTTGTAGCTTTTCCATAGATCTGAAAGGTTTCAAAATTTAAAAATTGGAAGAAACATGCAAAATATACTGCAATTAAATTAATTTACAGCAGAAGAATATGCCTGCCAGGTAACCACAGTAGTCTTATCTATTCTAAGGGCATTTCTTTCCCAGAATCAAGGAACCTCATAAGTCAAAGGGTTGCTTGATAAAGCATGGATTCAGAGTGAAGGAAGTGGAATAGTAAAGACCGTAAATAGAGAGGAGTGTTTTATAACCAAATCTACATCCTTAGGGACCGTAATATGTCTGTCTATCATATGCATGGTCCACCCAGCTCCCCCTGCTTTCCAGCCACTTAACAGTACATACACTTCTCTCTTCCATCCTTCTGACCTGCACTGCATAGCGAGGAATGGGGACTGCTGGACAAACAGTAACCTATCTTCACTATCTAATTCCTCTTTTACAAATAAGTATTTTTTTAAGATTTTATTTATTTATTTGACACAGAGAGAGATCAGATCACAAGTAGGCAGAGAAGCAGGCAGAGAGAGAGGAGGAAGCAGGCTCCCTGCCGAGCAAGAAGCCCAATGTGGGACTCGATCCCAGGACCCTGGGATCATGACCTGAGCCGAAGGCAGCTGCTTAACCAACTGAGCCACACAGGTATCCCTACAAATAAGTCTTATACCACCTTTTTGTAACATATTATTCTTTAGACAGTTTACAGTAAAACTGATTAGATTGCAACTTTCTTTGAGTACATCCTGATCCTGCAGATATGCCCTCATCACCTTAATTACACCTGGATATTTCACAAGTCTTCATCAGTAACACATCTACAACCATGTCTTTGTGTTATTCCACTCAAAGAGTCATTCTAAGCCAATCTCCAAATTTCTGAGCCTTACTGCAGGCTAGACGTTGACTACATTTATTTCTTTAGTTTGATTTATTTTACCAAGGTCCCATCATAGATAGTTTCCCCCCTCCCCAAGGTACTGACAATATTATTGCTCTTTTGGTGTCTTTGTCACTATTCTACACTATTCTGTTGTATTTTTATAAGCAGTATGAGCTAGAGAATTTATAATAAATAAAATTATAAAATTAGATAATATATAGGAAAGTGCTTTGAAAGTGAAAAGCACTGAACAAATATAAGATTATTATTCCTATATTGTAATAGGTGAAGTCACTGGCTGCTTCAGGCCAGACCTCATAGGAGAACAGCACTTGGGGATACTCTTACCAGTCTGCTCTGTAGTTTTGCCACCTCGCATTTCACTCCTATTTTCAGTCCCCTCTGGGATGATGAGTCTCTGGGTAATGAGAGAATGGGCATCCAAAGCCACAGAGACCAATGTATAAAGCAGACTTCAAAGTAGGTCATTTATAATGAGCAATACATCAGGCAAGACACGGCTTTCATCATCTGCATAAGGCTCTCCTGGCTGATGGGTCATTCCAGTCATGAAACCAGTTATAGACCAGAAAGCTGCTTGGTAAACATACAGTTAGAACCGAAGGGATTGGGTATTCTCCAGATTTTTTTTAATCAAACCTATGTACTAGAGAAATTGCCCTCCTCCGTACTAGGAACAGTTCTGTCTACAAAAGCAAAGAAGCCATTGTTCAGAAATAGACAGCTCTTTCTGTGGTCATTCCTGGAAATGCACTGACAGATTTTCTCTCTTCCACACGTCTCACTTTGCCCGTCATCTAAAGCATCTGTCTTAACAGCATTAGCTCAAAACAGTCATGTTACAGTTACCCACATTACGGTTTACCTCAACATTAGTAACATTTTAAGGTGGTCATTTTTTGGCACCGTAATGTCTCCTTTTCCCAATATACAATGGGTAACTGTAGCAGATAGGCCCCATTGGTCACTTCAAGATTTCCTCATCTAACAATGCCACAAAGAAATTTATGTTTTACTTCTTAAGCTTACTCATCAATTTTCCCCATCTCATAAATAGCCAAAGCATAATCTAGTGCCTTTGGTAATATTACCAAAATACCAGCCTATTGCTATAGTGCAAAATTGTGGGTGCTACCTGCAGGCAAGAAGAAATATCTACAGGTCTGTACCAGCACCAATTGTTTGGGAACCAGAAACCTAGGCTGCTAAATTTCAAAGGGGGGTGAAAAAACTGAAGCTTAGAAGAGGTAAATAATTCACTAAAATAGTTTATATGGAAGTGCCTAGCACAGGGCCTGACACATGGTAGGTTCTCAATAATAGTTTATAAAAAAAAATGAACAAATCGTCCAAGTTGTCACAAATAGTGAGTAGCAGGGCCAAAACTCCTGCACCCACTTGTTTATCATCTAACACAGTGCCTCAAAAGTCATCTTTAAAAATATTTTGCTTTTCATTGGTGCAGCCACTCTGGAAAACAGTATGGAGGTCCCTCAAGAAGTTAAAAATAGAGCTATGCTATGACCCAGCAATTGCACTACTAGTTATTTATCCAAAGAACACAAGCATAGTGATTCAAAGAGGCACATGCACCTTAATGTTTATAGAAGCAATGTCCATAATAGCCAAAATATGGAAAGAGCCCAGATGTCCATTGACAGATGAATGGATAAAGAAGATGTGGCAATATATATGGAATATATGTATATAATGGAATATTACTCAGCCATCAAAAAGAATGAAATCTTGCCATTTGTAACAATGTGGCTCGAACAAGAGGGTATTATGCTAAGTGAAGTAAGGCAGTCAAAGAAAGACAGACACCATATGATTTCACTCATATGTGGAATTTAAGAAACAAAACAGATGAAGATGGGGGATGAGAAGGAAGAATAAAATAAGATGAAAACAGAGAGGGAGACAAAGCATAAGAGACTCTTAACTATAGGAAACAAACTGAGAATTGCTGGAGGGGAAGGGGGTTGGGAGATGGGGTTACTGGGTGATGGCCATTAAGGAGGGCATGTGATGTAATGACCACTGGGAGTTGTATGCAACTGACAAATCACTAAATTCTACCTCTGGATACTAAACATACAGTATATGTTAATTAAAATGTTTTTAATTTAAAAAATATTTTGCTTTTCATCCTACTTTTAAGAAATATTTTGTAAGGAAAAGCAGAAGATAGTGTCTGTGTTCTTGTTGCTCTGTGGACTGGAACTTGCTGACTTCATTGTCATAGTAACTCCTTAAAGCCTTCCCTGAGCCCCTTCTTATGAACCCTCAGAGCCCTTTAATTAGATTCTGTCTTTTATCATTGTTTGCACTTCCTTCTCTCTTATTTCTGGTTTCTTGAATATAAATTCTTGAAGTGTACATTTACACATCTTTATATCCCCAACAGTGAGTGCCTGGCATAGGACCTGGCACATAGTAAGTGCTCAATAAATTTCTGGTGAATTGAACTGCATTCCACTGGCCCCACCTTCTGTGATTCTCCGTGATTTTGTCCCTCAGCTCTCTGTCTCCTGTCTACAATTCCCTTTAATAGTTTATAGTACAAGCTAGGTGAAACTAGATATGCTAGTCTCAAAACCCAATGGAACTCTTCTCAGAATCTCTCTTCCTCTCCATTTCTACATCATTTTTGGTAAACTCTGCTTCTGTCACCCTTTTCATTCATTCATGTATTCGTTCACTCACAAATGTTCATTGAGCTCTCATTTTGTGCTGGACACTGGAGATACAATAGTAAAGTGGACAGAAGAGTCCTACCTTTTAGAACTTGTAATCTCCTGGGAAATCAATAGTACACAAATAATAATTACAGATTGTGATAAGTACTAAGAAGAAAATAAACAAATGATACAGAGATCAGGGTTGACCTCTCTGAGAGGATCAAATCTAGGTCTAAAGTACCAAAGATGGAAAGAACCCTGCCAGACAAAGCTGCATTCCAGGGGAAAGGTCATGTGACTGAGGTGTATTGAGTGAGGGGCGAGCAAGGCAGGATGAGGTCAGAGAGGCAGGCAGGAGCCATGCCATTGCAGAATCTTGTTGGCCTAGGGAAGGAGTGTGATCTGACTCTAAGTGCAGTGGAAGCCAATGAGTTTTTAAACAGAGGAGTAACATAATCTAATTGACATTTTTAAAAGATGATGCTAACTATTGTATGAAAACCAAATAGTGGGGGAACAAGACAGGGTGCAGGGAGAGCACTGTGAAGACTAATACAGTGGTCCAGGTGAGAAGTGCTGGGGCCTGGACTAGGGAGGTGGCAGTGAAGATGGAAAGAGTGATCCAAGAGATATGTCTGAGGTAAAATTGACAGGATTTGCTGATAATTTAAATATGAACCTCTTTGTTTTACTGGTTAAGAAGATAAGGTACAGAAAGGCCAGATTGATAGGGAATAATTTTTGTACTATAACAACACTGATTATCTAACACCTGGTCTCATGTTCATTCTCTGCGTCCACGCTACTTTTCATCACTTTCAGCAATTCTCACTACCTTTGTGTCTTCTCTTATATGGAATCATTCACCAAATCCATCCCCCTCCTTTTCTGTATCTCCCTGAACCTCTCGCCTATGCTTGCCATGCCCAGTCTGCTCTGGGTTAATGTGACTGCCTTCTGGCTGGCCTTGCTGCCTCCTTCCAGCCTTGCATCACAGGTCATTTTTCATGGCTTCACTTCAACTGTGTCTCTGATAACTCTCCAACAACTCCCTACTCATTCAAATGAAAACCCAGGCTTTGGGCAGTGGCTTGACAGCACTTCCCCACCTGGCACCACCCAACCCTTCGTTTTTGCTCTTGTCTCCCACTATAACCCAGCCCCCATCTTCAATTTTAGCCTTTTTGTAGATATCCCTCCCACCTCTGAGCTTTTAGGCCAGCTACTTTGTATATTAAATTCTGTCCCTTCTTCTGTTCTTTCTTCTTGACTAGCACAGTCAGATATTTTTCCCAAATCATTTCAATCATTCAATCTTTATTTCACCAAATAATAATTGAGTACCTCCTTTGGGCCGGACACTGCTAGCTACTGGGGATTTAAAAATCAATAGGATGTGATCCTTGCCCTTAAAGAGCTTACAGTCTGATGGAGGAGACAGATCTGTAATCAAATAGTCACAGCACATTGTGGTGCAGAGGCTGTAAATACAGAATGCTGGAGGTATACAAAGAGAGTAGTAACAAAACCTCTTGAGGGATACAAGAAAGGCTTTATGGAGGAGATGGCATTTGAATTTACTAGAAGGGTTTATAAGTATTCTTTCAGTTGATGAAAGGGAGTAAAGGCATTCCTGGAAGAAACCTGTTGTTACGTGGTGATGATAATAATAGCTAGTATGTATTGGTTTTCAGGCACATATGCACTTGTGATAGGCCAGAATATGCTTGAATTACAATGAGAATTTCAGTATGGCTAGAGTATAGGGTGTGGAGAGAAGCACATTGAAAAATGAGACTGGGGGACAGGTTGGGAAAAGATTCTATAAGCAGTAGGAGCCAGTAGAAATCATTAAAAGAGGGAGTGATGTGATCACTCTTGGCACTGTAGTAGCTACAGTGAAGCTGGTAGACAGGTTATAGAACTGTGGAGGTGACTGCAATGGTCCAACGATAGATGAGAGTTTGAACCAAGGTAAAGGCAGAGGAAACAGAGAAGAGGACATATCTAAAGTAAAACTGACAATATTGGGAGTTTGACATAACAAGCTGGGAGAAAGCAGAATCAGGAGGTGCCTCCAACATTTCTAGCGGGATAGCATTAACTAGGACAGGGAACAGAAGAGGAGGAAAGGATTTAGGATGGGCCATCATGGCTTTATTTTAGAGCTATTTGAGTTTGAGTCACTAATATATAAGTAGAAAAGTCCAGGAAACTAGTGGATATAAAAAGTGCAGTGCTCAGAACCAATTCAGCTTGCCACTCACAGCATCTAGAAACTTATTCATTCTCTAATAGCTCTATCTATTCCTATGTATTCTGAGAATTATGCTAATTGTACACTTGTCCACCCAAAATCTCTGGGGTCATCCTCAATATCAAGCTTAAGTTCTTGCAGTGGCCGACAAAGCTGTACATGATCTGGCTTCTGTAACTTCTCTGACCTCATTTCCTACTACTCTGTTTTCCACCACATCGGCCTATTTGCTGTTCTTGGAAGGTTCCAGGCACACTCCCACTTCAATATTTTGCACTGGATCTTCCCTCTGCCTAGAATGCTTTTTCCCCCTGATATTCACATGATGAACCCCCTCACTTCAAGTCTTTGCTCAATTGCCACTTTTTCAATGCGACTTACCTATTTAATACTACAGCTGCTCATCCTCTATCCCCGGCCACTTACAATCACCCCTTTACTATTCTTTTTTACCTGTGGCACTAATCATCTGCCCACATACTGTGTAATTTACTTATTTATTATGTTTATTATTCATCAATTCTGTCCCTTCTCTAGAATCTTAGCTTCTTGAGGACAGGGATTTTTCTTTCTTATCCATTAACATATGTCATGCACCAAAAGCAGTGCTTGCAACATGGTAAGTGCTTGGTATATATTTATATTTATTGGATAAATGAATGAGAGTACAGGTTCCTATATCATTCTCCCCTTAAAATTCCTGTTTTCCATGGGTCTTGTACCCTTAGAGCCAAATAGAAGTATTGAAGGAGGAAATAAGATGTAAGAATGATAACTTAGTGCCATCAGGCAGACACGTGTTTCTGGTGTATTAAAATAAAACCTTTCTTAACTGGCCCCTTTCATAGTTTGTTTCAGTCTCTTATCACAACTGTAATAAATTATCACAAACTTAATGATTTAAAGCAACACAAATTTATTCTTTAATAGTTCAGGAGGTCAGGAGTCTAAAATGGGTCACAGGACTACATTCCTTCTGGAGGTTCTAGGGAAGAATCTATTTCCTTGCCTTTTCTAGCTTCTGGAGGCCTCCTTCATTCCTTGACTTGGGTCTCCTTCCTCCATCTTCAAAGTGCCTCACTCAGACCTCTGCTTCTGTTACCACATCACCTCTCTGTGTCTTTTCTGCTTTTTTATTTCCCTTATGAGGACACTTGTGTTTACATTGAACTCAACCATATAATCCGGGATAATCTCTCTATCTCAAGATACTTAAATGAATCACGTCTACAAGGTAGCATAGGTTCTAGAGATTAGGGCTTGGACATCTTTGAGAGCATACAGACTAAAAACACAGATTTCCAAGAGTTTGTTCAAGGATGTATAACCTAGCTCTGAAGCCACCACACACCCTGGGGGCATATGTAGATCAAAATATTCTAAAGCAGCACTATTCAATAAAACTTTCTCTGATGACAGAAATGTCCTCTATCTGGCAACCACTAGCCACATGTGGTTACTGAGCACTTGAAATGTGGCTAGCGAAACTGAGGAACTGAATTTTTGTTTTATTTCAGTTGATTTAAACCTAATAGTTATGTGTGGCTAGTGATTCGACAGCACAAGTCTAGAGCTGGAGGGAAGGAATAGCCAGTAAGGAAAATTTTTTGTCTAAGTATTAGCCTTGGGTGGAATTAAAAATAAAAACATACCTTCCTGAGATTTTGTGGCACCCGAGTTTGGAGTCATATGAATAGCCCCAAAAGCCACAAGCCAAGAATTTTAATTTAAAGTGGACATAAGTCTGTGATACCTCAAGCACCAGGAAAAATCAAATAGAAATCTTTCATGGGAGAAAGCAGCCTTTCTCCCAGGCCTCATGGAAATCCCCCAGAGAGTTCTGACAGGCACCACTTCACAATTGAGTCACAATTTACACAAGAAGACCAACACCAGTGGGAAGAAATCAACAGGGGAAAAAAATAAAACAACCATACCCACAAAGAATTTAGATATTAAAATTATATACAGAATATAAAATACATGTGTTAAACACATTTAAAGAAACAAAAGAGTACAGAGCAAAGAGCAAGAGACAAAAAAAATAACCAGCTAGGTTTGAAAAAAAACAAAATATAATACCTAGAAATGAAAAATATAGTTGACCTTAGAAACCTCAATGAAGGTTTACACATCAGTTGAAGAGAAATTAGGAAACAAAAATAGATCTGAAAAAAAAATCACAGAATACACACAGAGACACAAAGAGATAAAAATATAAGTGATTAAGAACCTCAGAAGGTAAAGCAAGAAGGTCCAACACAAATCTCTTTAGAATGCTAAAAAGAAATGATAGAAAGGGGGAAGAAATGTTCAGATAAATCATAGATGAAAATTTTCCAAAATTTTCAAAAAGCAACCACCTGCAGATTCAGGAAGCCTAAGAAATTCCAGACGAGATAAACAAAAAGAAACTAATATTTACATGCCACAGAATTGAACTGCAGAACACCAGAGACAAAGATAAAAATCTTAAAACAAGCTGGAAGGAAAAGACCAATCATGTACAAAAGAACGACAATTAGACTAATAGCAACAATGGAAGCCAGGTTAGAATATAATGTTGAAAATGCTTAGAGAAAATAATTTTCATCTTAGAGTTATATATTCTGTGAAGCTATCTTTGGAGGATAAAGGCAACATGAAAACATTTGAATATTAAGTAAACTTGCCATTAATGTCATTTTAATTAATTAATTAATTAATTAATTTAAACTTTTGAAAGACGTTATCACCATTTGTTACTAAATAAGGAAAATTACCCAAAAAGGAAGTTCTGAGATATAAGAAGGAATGTTAAATAGAAAGAAAGAGTTAAACATGTGGGTAATATTAGAAGACAAAAACACAGAATTAAAAGGCTTCACAATAGCCAATCATGTTATTGAAGATGAGAATCAAAGCATTCTAAGTGTCCCCTTGCAAAGAGGGTAAAATATCTTAACTCTAGATGTTACTGAATTAAAGTAAACATGTTTGAATTTCAAGGGTAGCCACTAAAAGAAAAGAAAATGAATGGGTATCTCTCAAACTAATAGAAGAAGAAAAATGGACTGAGGGGAAAAAATGTCAGTTAACTCAAAAGAGAAAAACAACACAGTGAAAGTGGAACACGTGGCACAAAATAAGGCAATATACATACATTTAAACATATAGTTCTTCCCTATACACTTTTGGAAATTTAAAAACACATTTTTATACAACCCTTTGGGTCAAAGAAGAAATCTTAATGGAAATTAGAAAGTATTTAGAAATGAGCTTATACATTGCACCTAAAATAGTGGTTAGATGGATGTTTATATCTGCAAGTGCATATATTTAAAAAGAAGAAAGACTGAAAGTTAAAGAGCTTTTAGCCTTCAACTTAAGAAGTTAGATAATGAACAATAGAAGAACTCCAAAGAAAGACACAAAAGAAAAATGTATTAAGATAGAAAACAATATAGGAAAGATCATCAAAAGCAGTCATTAGTTATTATAAAAGATAAATTGACAAACCTGAGGAAATATTGATCAAGAAAAAAAAAGAAAAAGAAATAAGGTCCTTAAACACTGTTATATAAGGATGACATTCCTGCAGATGTAATAGATTAAAATTTTAGTAAGAGAATACTTTGATCCACTTCATGTCAAAATTTAAAAAGTGTAGACCAAATGAACAAATAACTAGAAAAAGGTAACTACCAAAATTGATTCAAAAAGAAATAAAAAAACATGAGTAGTTATATAACCATTAAATAAATTCAGTCAGTAATTAAAATATTCCCAGAAGAACAACTAAGTCTAGATGGTTTTGTCAAATATTCAAAAAGGAATTAATTCCAATATTATGAAAATTTTTCCAAAGAGTAGGAAAAAAAGAATATTTCCAAGCTCATTCTGTGAGACTAATATAACCTTAATACCAAAGCTACACAAGGGTAATATTGGAAGTGTGCCTGACTTGTTGGATGAAGAGCAAGAAGAACAGTGTGTCTGGATTTAAGTGAATGAGAGGAAGTAGTAGCTCATGAGGTCAGAGATTTAACAGGGAGCCAGAAATGTAAGGCCATGTAGATTACCTTAAGAACTTCAGTTTTTACTCTGCTAGTCCCTGGTTGAACAGGGGGCAAAAAATATAAACTCCCTGAACTAAGAAAGCAACCTCCAAATCACAAAGATCCAATGATTAAGGTTAAAAATCTAACTAGTTTAGGAGGCTTAAGCACAACCTTGACAATAGTGGCTTGTGCCAACCCAGGGTAGTCAGGCTAAAAACAAGGGAGAAAGGGGTGCCTGGGTGGCTCAGTCGGTTAAGCAACTGCCTTTGGCTCAGGTCATGGTCCCAGAGTCCTGGGATCGAGCCCCACATCAGGCTCCCTGCTCGGTGCGGAGGGTTCTTCTCCCACCCCGTCAGCCTGCTGCTCCCCCTGCTTGTTCTCTTTCTCTCTCTCTGACAAATGAATAGATAAAATCTTTAAAAAAATAAGGGAGAAAATCTGAGCAGAAACATCAGAAGCTTCACACTTCAGGGAGGATAGACTTCACAAATTTCATTCAAGTTATTAAACAAATGACCAAGTAATTAATAACCACCACCCCCGGGATGGGGTGGGGAATCAGTATCCTAGACTTCCTACCATATATTATCTCAAATGTCCAGGTTTCAATGAAAAATTACAAGACATGCAAACAAAAACAAAAACAGGAAAGTGTGACCCATACACAGAGGGGGAAAAAAGAGAGAGAAGCACTAAGAACTGTCTTTGAAGGGGCTCAGACAGTAAACTTAGCAGACAAAGATTTCAAAGCAGTTCTTATAAGTATGTTCAAAGCACCAAACGTAACCATGCTTAAAGAAGTAAAGGGTGGTATGATGGCAATGTTTCAACAAATATAGATTATCAATAAAGAGATGGAAATTATAAAAAAGAACCAAAGGGATATTCTGGAGTTCAACAGTACAATAACAAATAAAAATTTGCTAGAAGGAGGTCTTCAGTAGATTTGAATTGGCAGAAGAAAGAATCAGTGAACTTGAAGACATATCAATAGAAATTATGCAATCTGAAGAACAGAGAGGAAAAAAAAGAAGAAAGATGAACAGAGCCTCAAAGAAATGTGGGATATAACTGAATGCATCAACATATTCATAATGGTCATATTAGAAAGAGAGGGGAGTGCAAAAAGGACAGCAAATGATACTCAAAGAAATAATTGCTGAAAATCCCTCAAATTCAATGAAAAACATCAATCTATACACCCAAGAAACTCAGTAATTCTAAGTAAAGACAAAGAGATCATACCCAGAGCCATCACAGTAAAATGTTGAAAGACAAAGAGAAAATTATGAAAGCAGGAATGAAAAAAAGAGTCATTACATGCAAGGGAACCTAAATAATATTAATAACTGACTTCCTATAAAAAAAACAATGAAGGCAAGAAGGCAGTAGGATGGAATAGTCAAACCATTGAAAATTTTTCAAAAAGCACCAAGAATTATATATCAAGCAATTATGAAGGTGAGATAAAGGTATTCCCAAATTTAAAAAAAACACCTGAGAGAATTTACTGCTAGCATACCTTTCTTAAAAGAAATACTAAGGGAGAGAGCGGCAAGATGGCGGAGGAGTAGGAGACCGATTATCATCAGGTCCCAGGAATT
>LNAC01002022.1:466-25483 GCA_002007465.1 Ailurus styani
GCTGCTCCCGGAGGAGGAAGGTGAGTCTCTCCGGGTCTGCCGCCCGTGGGGTCCCCGCTCACAGATCAGTGGCCCAGCTGCGCTTCAGATCCCAGCCCAAGGTAACCCCGAGCTGAGAGACACCTCAGCTCAGCTCCGTCTCTCCCGCCGGCTTCTCTCTGAGACCTGGGAGCTCGGTCGCGCTCAGACACCCCTGGTCTTTTTGTGTCCCCGTGGGTCCTGAGACCACACTGTCCCTGCAGGGGCTTCTCCCCCCGCTTGGTCTCTGGGGCGACGTCCCTCAGCGGAGCCGACTTCTAACAGTTCCGAGTCTGTGCTCCGCTGCTCGCTCCCTTACCAGCAGCCGGCCCCTTCCCCCAGGGTCTGTCCTTCCGTCGCCTCAGATTCACTTCTCCACACGGCCTACCTTCCAGAAGGCGGTCAGTTTTCTGTTCCTAGAATTGCTGCTCTTCTTCTCTTCAGTCTCCAGTGGAATTTGTAGGTGTTCAGAATAGTTTGATAGCTCTCTGTGTGAATTCCTGGGACCTGATGATAATCAGTCTCCTACTCCTCTGCCATCTTGCCGCTCCTTCCTGGAACCTACTATAATATTTAAAGAATTCACTTCTGAAACACAGAAAAGGCTAATACAAGTATCTTGAGCCACTCTTCCTCCCCTGGAAATGCATTTTTTATCCTCTATTGAAAAAAATATAAAATATTTATATTTTTACATATAACGTAAATATTTATATATATATTTTTGTATAATCTATAAAACTCTGTAAAGAAGGGAGGGTAAAAAATAAGAAATTAATAAGTGTTTATTAAGTACTTATGACATCCTGAGTATCATGCTTGAGCTCATGGGAATACTCAGAATAAGGGATGATCTATGCTTTCAAGGAACTCATGGTCCATTTGGGGAGAGATTAACCTGTGGAACCACAGTAAATGGTTCTGGAGGCGTAGATGGTGTGGGGAAAGTGGGGAAAGTGTAAGGTAACTAAGGACATTGGAATGGGTGTGGAAATTTCTAGGGTAGCGGGATGCTGAGACAGGTCCTCGAACAATGGGTAGAATTTATAAGAGGAGCAGAGAAAGAGACGAAGAAGGTGAGGCTAAGAGGATTCCTTGAGCTGGCTGGCATCACTAGTCCCTCACCACTTCACAGAGAGAAATGATACAGGTCTGTGATAGGTGTGTCCATGGACTCCCCTGTCATTTCTGGATTTTCCCCAAACAACAGGCCCACTTCACTCTAGGGCAAGTCTTGACTACAGCAGGCACATCTCACGACACCCCCTGTGTGGTCTTCCTATCCTTAAGCCAAGGCTACTTCTGTGCTCTGTAGGTTTCTTCTCTTCCATGCTGCTGTACTTGGCTAGTGTGTATGCCTAGGCTGTTGCTTTAATTCCCTAATGTGTGGTCTAACTCATATGCTGAGGACCTAAATACATGGTCAACCCCTTCCCTGGGAGTCAGGCCCTGTTGTCCATAATTCTAGTTGCTGGTGGGTACCTGCTCTAAGCTGGAGGGTCCCGTAGGCTGTTCATGTGCTTCCTTGCACACCACTTCCTGGGACTCCAGCTGTGGGGCTCATCCCACCTTCCTGGGTTTCTTAGGACCCATCCTTGCAAAGGCCAAGTTTGCCATCACTCATTGGGTCCTCGATTATAGAATATGTATGAGCCAATCATTGCATACTCTGTGATTTTGCTTTTACCCCCAAATGACTCAGGGAAGCATACATTATTATTCCCTTAGAGTGGGTTGAAATATATCCTCACAAAGACATGTTCATGTCCTTACCTATGAATGTGACCTTATTTGGAAATTGAGTATCTGTAGATGGAATCAAATTAAGATGACGTCATACAAGATTAGGGTGGGACCTAGGTCCAAAGGCTGATGTCTTTATATGAGAAAGGAGAGGCTGATTCAGATACAGAGACACGGAGACCCAGAGATGGGGAGAAGGCCATGTGCTGATGGAGGCAGAGAGTGGAATGGTGCAGCCACAGGCCAAGGAGCAGCAAGGATTGCCGGCAGTGGTGACCAGAGCTGGAAGAGGCAGGGAAGGATTCTTCCTTGGAGCCTACAGAGGGAGTATGGCCCTACTGACAGCTTGATTTTGGACTTCAGGCCTCCAGAGCTACAAGAGAACACATTCCTGTTGTTTTGAGCCTCCTAGTTTGTGGTATTTCATAATGGCAGCCCTGGGCTCCGAGAGAATCAGTGACTTGTCCAAGGGCATGCAGATCTAAGTGGCAGAAATGAAACAGTTTGGCCCACTTCTTGTTGCAAACCCTGGGCTCTCTCCTGCAGGCTCCAGCTGGGAGCCAGTAGCCTGTTTACACACGCTGGGCCTCCCTGCTAACGGTGCTGTTCTCCCACCTGTCCCCCCCGGATGCTTTCAGGAACTCAGTTCCCAACATGGACACCAATACTGTATTTTGAAAAACATCCATCTGGAGAGTGCCTCACACACGTAACGTGTCATTCTCTTAAAACAAGAGGAGAGTTCAAAATCCCAGCCCGTGTAAGCAAACGCACATGTCTGAGGCTTCGGATAGTCCCTGCCGGCAGTTAGAATCATCCAAATAAGACGTGTTCTTTTGGGTCGTTGTACTAGACCATAAAAATAGCTTTAATCTGGAGAGTGTTGACCCTTGTTTGTGGAAGTTCATAACGGATTCAGTATGTCACAGTGAAGGCTTTTTAAAAAAAATTCTTTCTCCTTTTTCAGTGTGGCTGGGACTTACTTTAGTACAACAGAAATTAGGTAGAAATTTGGTGTCTGAGGTAAAAGTTGAAGCTTGTGTCTCCCTTGGATGGTGGGGGTAGTTGGGGAGGGGGTGCTGTAGCTCCCGGGGTCCTGCGGGTATATTCAGTGGGTCTGGGAAGGGCTCATCCAGCAAAAGCCAGGCTGCCACTCCAGCTGCTGGTACGGCTGCTGGCCTGACTTTACCACAGAAAGGACAGATGCTCTGTCCCTGGCCAACTAACACCCTCGTGTGTGCCAAGTGGCCAAGAGACAGCAGCTGCAGCCTCTGATTCCAAGGATTTAGGATCTCAGTGAGGAGTCAGGACTCATTTCCTCAGCACAAGGGAGGCCGCCAAGCTTTGGGTCTGGGAGGCTGGAGGGCTTCTGGGAAGGAGGTTGTTCTGTGGCTTGCTCTGGGCAAGGGAGCCTTCATGAAGAGGAAGGTGGAGCAGGGCGTCGAGGGAGAGTGGCAACAGAGGAAGCCAGAGGAGAAAGGAAGGAACGGATTCTTCATGAGGTGGCCCAGAACTGGGGAGACTGAGGAAACCAGGCAGTGGGAAGACGTGGTTGAGAGAGAGTGAAGACCGACATGCCTGCTGATTGTGCAAGTCTGATGGAGGGCAGGTGGGGCTTTGGCAGCTACTTCTTCCAAGTTGCTTAATGGGGGGGTGGGTCCTGGGGCAACTTTGGGGGTAGAGGTAGTGGTAAAGGAGCTGGGGATATGAATGAGTCCATAAACAGAGACAATGGCATAGGCTTCCCCGAGGCTCTGGGAAAGACGCTGGTAGAGGCATCTGGCTGTGCTGTTGTTCCACTTACCCTCACTGAATTATTATTTATTTACTTTCCTTGCTTTGCTATGTTAAGTGCCTAACTATTCCAGTTACTAGAGCTGGAAGGTGCAGCTGAAAGCCCTTGTGGGGAGTTGGGTTCATGGCTGTCTCTGGTATTCGGCCATCCCGGGTGTTTGGGGAGGGCCTTGTGTGTGTGTGTGTGTGTGTGTGTGTGTGTGTGTGTGTGTGTGTGTGTGTGTGTTTGGAAGGGTTTGTCCAAAGCACACACACTCACTAACCTTATGTTTATGTCTTCTATGTCTGTACAAAATCAGGAATACATGAAGCACTGAGATTATCAGCCAACTTGAGCCAACTTGAGAAAACGATAAAAGGCTTCCAGATTCTCTGTTAATAGTGACATTGCTGAAACTCACTCCTGCAGCTGGTAGGCTGGCTGCCCTTCCTCCGATTCAAGTTTGCTCCCCACTGTCCTTTCCCTGGATTGAGTGGAGCCATGTGAGAAATAACCCCTCTGCAATTTAGCTGCCAAGAACCCACCAAGAAGCAAAAAGACACAAGCAAGATGCTTGTTTCCTGAAGCTGTTGCGATCCCTGCTCTTCACCATCTGTGTCCTCATCACTCTAGTGGTCGCTCCTGTCACTTGGGGCTTGGCCCCCTTTATCTCCCAGTCTTCATTCTTCTTTGCAGTAGCCCTTGGAGGAACTCAGCATGAGTCTCTCATGGTACTTCATGGGGACATGAGGCGTGAGAGTGGGCTCTGAAATACAGCAGATTGGGGGTTCCAAGTCCAGCTCTGCCACTTACTTTGTGACCTGAACCTCTCTCAGGCCGTTTCCCCTTCTGTAAGAATACGCACAGGTATGGAGAAGGTTCAAAACTTAAATAAGGTGTCTCACACTCAGCTGGGGCTATTTGATCCTAGTGCTGGCTTCCCTGCTGCACACTGCAGTGTCTTGGAGGATGAGGTCCCCAACCAGGTGTGCTCCTGGGACCATCTTGGATCTGCTGCCTGGCATTTAGGGAGCAAACATCGGAGTCAAAGCTGACTGTTGAGATGACCAAGAGAACCAGTTTCTTTCCCTGGTGTGTCTGCTGATTGGTATTCCAACTTGCAAAGGTTAATTCTGCTTTAAGTTTTCGATGTTTCATTCAGGCCACTCCAAGCACTCTCCTAGCCTTCTGACCAGAAGAAGATGGAAGAAAGAGAAAGCCTCCCCCACCCACAGAAAGTGTTTATACTTTTCTTTCCATTTCATATTCTGCCCTCTCAGTCATCCTAAATGTTTATTTAACGATGCTCCAAGACCTTTTAAGCTTCCTTGGTTTAATGTTTGCTAAACACCCTGTCACTTCCACTTCTACTGATAATTTCCTGCTTGCTGCAGAATTGCCCTAGGTTACGCACTGTCTGGAAACTCTTAATAGAATGACTAAAGGCTCAGGCCCTCAGCAATGGGCTTCCCACAACTCTGTGGGTGCCCATGAGGTCAGGGTATTCTCTGGCGCAGAGAAAAAAGAGGGGCTGTGAAGTTGGAAACTCACTTGGGATTCACAAGTTCCAAAGATTTTTGGGAAAAGTTTCAAATAGATGGTGACAATTGTCAGAATCCCAGGCAGCAGCACTCTGGTTCATCCCAGATGGCCCTAGCCCCTTGGTTTGGCCTAAAGCCTAGCCCAGAGTTTCTTCAACATGAGCAAGGGAGTGAAGTGCATGACCAAACTCCAGGTGGTGGTTTAACGCAACTCCGGGTACACAAACTATGGAGTGCGGAGGAACAGAATCTGGCTCTTTCTCAGGCCACAGGCTGAATGTTCAATTACACTCCAAGCTCAGCTTATCTTCTGTGTGATCTCTTTTTTCTCCCTAATGGCCATAAATACACAGCTCTAAAAAGACAGACTTCTGGCCACCATGGTGACAGGAAGTTGGATAGTACTGCCCAGTGTGGTTGTGCAGGTTGTGCACTGAGCAACTGTAGGGGGCTAAGCCACATTGTAGTCTAGGTGAATGGCACTCTCTAGAGCGATGCAGTGACAAAGAGTAGCTGTAGATCCAGAAGCACGCTGGTTAGTTCTGTGTCAAAGAACTGGGACACGACTGAAGGCCCTGTCTACACAGTCAAAACAAGAGATCGTCTCACCATGCCAGCCCCAAAGACCTTCTACTCAGTGCAGCAATTCCAAATAGGAAGGCTGCCAAGAAGTGCACAGTAACCTGGGATTGTTGGCACTGCAGTACGGAGTCCATTCATTTATAAGAATTATATTTTGAAAAATTCAAAGGGTTTCTCCACTTCAAAGCTTACAGTCTAGGGGAAGTTATAAAACTGCTAGTCACCAGCTACATCAGGACTCCAAGTTCCTCCAGCAAGGATATCAAACAAAAAGAAGAAGAGCATTTCAGAGCAGAGGTAGACCAGTGTTAGCCAGAGTGGCTAGGGGACACTTCTTAGAAGAAATGGGTCTTTAGCTGTGGCTTGGAGAATGTGTTGGTTTGGATGGGCATGAGAAAGGGAGCAGTGTTCACATGCGCAGTGATTGAGGTGAGGGCCAGAGGGTGGGAAGCATGTGGACTTGGGTCTGGGCTGAGAAATGAGGAGTGAGGAAACATGTTAGTTGAGATCATGTTCATGCTGAGTGGTGGCAGACACTTTGGGATTGTCAAGGGGTGCTAGATTTGAGAGGCTTTAACCATAGTACCTTCTGTTGTGGAGCCATAGAAGTCTTCTGAGTGGGACAGGTTTATGAAGCAAGAAAAGTTTGCAGAGGGGCCCCCCTCCACCTTCCTCACCCAGGCTTCTCCCACTTAGGGAGATTTCAAGAGGTCCTAGTAGGAGACCCTAATGTGGACGATTCACAAGTTGGCTTAGGCCCATAACTTTGTCCTTCCCCAAGCCAAGCTCCATTCCCTCTGGGCCACAGGAGAGCCATCCACAGGGACAGTGAGTGGGTGGCTGTATTTCCTCGAGGCACAGTCAAATCTTGAACAATGAAGAGTGCACAATGGGCAAGAGAGGCCAAATTCCCTCTTCCTGGCCCTCATTGTTAATGGCTGGCTGCCTCTAAATGGCATTTCATGTGCTCTGCAAAGGCTTTTCCTGACCACAGTGGGGCTGGGGAACCCAGGTAGGAAGAGACTCAGTGAACACACAGAGTAGATCTCAGCCTATCACGAGCTGATGCCTGACTGCTCTCCGTGTCCAGGGTGTCATGGTTGCCACATTCCCCAGAGCGAACATGTATTTGAGATGATGCTGTGTGTGGTGGCTGCAGGCCATGTGGGTGCTTCTGTCCCAAAGACCTCAGCTAATTTTAGAGGAGCCAGGCCTCCACGCTTGTTAGCTTTGCCCTCGGGACGCTGTGCTCCACAGTTTGAGCCTTTGAAGATCTTCCATCTCACCCTGGTGAGGCTGAGGCTTCTCTGGGAATTGACTACACTACCCAGGGGCTTCTTTCTGCTTTGAGTCTCGCTGTCAAGCTCCTATTCTCAGTCCAAGAGCAAACTGATGAAGGACAAGAGCAATGGGCATGTCCTGCTTCTATTCAGCCTGTCAGTGAGCAAAGCCATCTGCTCCCAATTACAGCACTGGAGGCTGAATGAGGGATTGACAGGGCTGACTCGTAAGCTGATAGGAAACCCTGTCGGTCAGTGACTTCTCCAGAAATCCCCAGAAAACCATGACTCATCTCCTTATCAGCCTGGAGGAGCCGCCACTGATGTTGAATGGTGACTTGTCATCTGCTAGACACAGACCCTACAAAGCAAAAACAGAAAAGATGTTTCCATTTCAGTAGTTCTCAATTCTGACTTGTGAGGCTCATTCTGAAGTCAACGAGGATTTAGTGTTCAGAACAATGGAGAAAGAGGCCAGCAGCCCAACCCGGTATTTCTTGTGACTTCAGCATGCCACGGGGATCTTGGTGAAGCCTAGCTGTCCTACCATTTCAAAGCAAAGAAAGGTGCTCCTAAGTGTTGGAGCCTTACACCTCGGTTGGAGTCAGAGTGACTGAGACTCTAGGTCTGGAAGATTCTAGAAGTGTGTGCTTTCTATTGTTTTCTTGGTTTAGAAGACCTTGACCCTTTTCTGTTCTTTGGAGAATAGTATCTGAATTTCTCCCTTGGAGGCCTTAAAGCAGATTGTGGGGCAGTTAGCAATTTTTTTTTCTTTTCTTGTTTGTTGTATCAGAGATGAATCTTAGATCTCTTCCTATAAATGTCCTGGGCCTGGACCTGAAGAAACTGGGCCCAGGACATGGAGTGACACATTCAGGTTCACAAAGCTAGTGAAGGAGGAGTTGGACTTTGAAACCTGATCTCCTTACTTTCAGCCCAGGGTTCTTGTCATCCCACAGAATTGCCAGCCACTTTCTGGATGTTACCATCTCAGTCAGTGCCAGGAAGGAGGTGGGGACTCCACCTTGGGAGCCCTGGCAAAAGTATCTCAAGTCCCCCATCCTCCTCGTGCACAAAGACACTTAGACACGACATGAACACACAGCTGATTCAAATGGAAGGTAAAGTTGAAAATAGAAATTCTGGGGCCCATGCCTGGCCCTAGGCCTGACCTATTCAATCAGAATGTTCCATGGTGAGACCCAGCTCTATAGGGATTCCCAAGTACGGCCAGCTTTGAGAACCATGGCCCTATGAATGCTTTCTGGAAGACCTCAAGGACGGCAGGGGATCTGGAGGACGGTAAGTGGCAAATGGGGCTTCTGTAGGGCGGTTTGAGCAGAAAATCTCTGCTTTTCAATTCTTTTGAGGGAGGATAGCTGATGGTTGGAAGAGAGCAGGTGGGAGTAGGTGAGACTTGCTGTCTTTGCAATGCTAGTGTTTGAGGACAAGAAACCTCCTGTATGCCCCGTCCTGGCTCACTGCTGTGGACACAAGTAGCCTCCCCGACTATTATTAAATGAATGGTTGTAGGGCGCCTGGGTGGCTCAGTTGATTAAGTGTCCGACTCTTGATTTCGGGTCAGGTCATGATCTCAGGGTCATAAGATTGAGCTCAGTGTTGGGCTCCCTTCAGAGTGCGGAGCCTGCTTCAGATTCTCTCCCTCTGCCCCTCCTTGCCATCCCCTACTCACGCACACTCGTTCTCTCTCTCTTTCTCTCAAAGAAAAAAAAAATGAATGGTTGCTGCTGGAGGTTGTGCCTTGTACGGCTAAGAAAGTTCTCCAGCATGCTTTATGGATGCTGCCCTTTCAATCCCAAAAGGTTTAGCTGATTTTAACAGACACTCAGGAAGCCTCTATCAAGTGTAATCCAGGCACTAGGGACCACGCACACCTGGGGGAGCTGAGAGCTCTGACCTCAAGATTCCTAGCCTGGAGAGGGAAAAGGCTCACACAGCCAGGGTCCATGAAAGAATGGAGAACTGGTCCAGAGGTACTGGGCTCTGATTTACAAGAGCAAACCCAAATCTCAGCTGTTCTTCAAATAGCTTTATTAGGAAGAGAACTATCATGTAGGTCTAATAGTGTGTGTGTGTGTGTGTGTGTGCGCGCGCACATGCGCGTGCACGTGCCCACATGTGCACGTGTGCACATGTGCAAGTGTGTGTTTAACAATGTATTTTCTTAGGCAGCTTGGAGCACTCATTCTCTTTTGTTGACCTTTTAGTGCTGATTAGTATTTACAGAGTGATGATCTCATCATTGGAAGTGAAGGGCTCTGCAGACCAAGAAGGTGGCTATGGCCAAAACTCTATCAATCCATCCATCCATCCATCCAAGGCTGTTACTAATATTTGCCCAAGGCAGAGAATATGGGTAAGTTCTTAGTTTTTCAAGCAGGTGACTCACTGAAATGGAGGAAGAAGCAGCTTGGAAGCAAATCCCTGAGATGGGGAGCCCTGTGGGGGAGGTTAGCACAATCTCAGAGCTTTGGCAAAAGTGGAGCTCAAAAATGTTGAAGAACTTTTCACTTTTTGGCCTCAGGGCAGTGGAAGGAGAGCTAACGGGGACTTTGAGTACAGAGGAATGACAGCCAAGTCCCAGGGCATCTTGTGTCTAAAGCAAGGGATTCAAAAGTTAGGCAAGAGGGAGGCTGAGACCTGGAGCAAACAAATTATTTTGCTTTATAGGAATTGCAACGAATTTTGCTTTCTAAAGTTGGAAAGATGATTACTGGCTGAACAAATGGTCCTCTAGGCACCTGGTGAGTGTGGTTTCTTTCTAGAGGATCCAAACTCCCCCGCAGAGCCTGGAGAACGGCCTGTCTGCAGGCCGCCACAGGAAGTGTCAAAAATCTTGCCGCAGGCCCCGGGCTCCCTGGTGAGTGTGTGCCTGTGCACAGCCTCGTCCCCTTTGTGGCTTGTCCTCAGTGAACACCGTCTCCCCGTCTCCCCAGCAGACCCGGAGCTCTCCCCGCCGACACTGGCCGTACCTCTCTTGCTCGGCAGAGCCCTGCACCTGTCACGGCCATGGTCAAATCATCCCTGACGTTTGTATAATCACTTTACAGTTTGCAAAGAGCTTATCCCGCACCATGTCACCAGCCTCTCCCAGCAGCCCTGTGTGAATTACGCAGAATCAGCACACGTTTATGGAGAACTGACAGTGGTGGGGGCCAGCCCCCTTCACCGGGTTCCTTCCTTTGAGAACGAGGGAGGAGGCTCTCTGAGAACAGTGCCCGGGTGGATTTCTCCCGAGCAGGTTCCCAGCTCCTCGCAGGGTGCCTGGCATCCGGTGGGTGCTCAATGAAGGGATGAATGAGTAGGAGCTGTAAGGTCAGCTCTTAGGCTCTCCCTGGGTGGAAGAGGTGAGGGGCAGAGAAAAGACCGGGCTGGCTTGCCTGTGGTCATGCAGCGAGGGCCTGATAGAGGTAGGCCTTCCTGTCTCCGGGCCCCATCCCTCCCCTCTCTACGGGCCTCTCACGCGTGAGCAGCCTGTAAGCAAGCCTTGTGGCTGCAGGAAGCTATGCTCTCTGCCCCTAGAGTGGCTCCAGTGAAAAGGGGGCCTGAAGCACCTATGCGTCAGGGAAGCCTGGGAACTCAGTCTTTTCCAGAACATCTCCACCTGAGGAGAACATCCCAGGCCAGAGCCATCTTTCTGACAGGCTCAGAGCTGCCCAGGCTTGCTCTTCCCTGGGGAAGCAGCCTCGACAGGACCGGGGAAGCGGCCAGGCTGCCCACCTTCCAGTCCTCAGGCCTTGGGATGCTCAGGAGAGCAGGGAGGGTGTGTCTTGGGAGGTGAGGATCTTCAGGGGATGACCCCTCTACTGGGCAAAGCGCTTCTGGGGCAGGCTCCTGGTCCAGGGGCTGGCAGCATTGCTGCCCGGCCCCGCAGTCTGTGTTTGTGGGAAGCTCTGCAGAGCACTCCTGAGGGAAGAGAATATGATGACTAACGGGACATGTCCCGGCAGCCGGGCGGGCAGGCCTGGCACAGGCTGGGCTTCTGGCTGATGCAACACAGGCTCCCAGCTCAGGCTGGCCGTGGCCCCTGGGAGAGAGGAGGTGTGGGCTCCTCGTGGGTGTGCCGCCGGGGGCTCCCTCCGCTCCCTCAGAAGGGGCAGCACTACTGGAGGACTGATCAGACACGCACCTACCTCTTCCTGCGGCAGTGGCTGCAAAGGAGGTGAAGCAGAAAGCCACGGGGTGGAGGTACTGGCTGGCAGGACAAAGAGCCCGCGCCCAGAGGGGACTGCGCCTGACTCCTGGGGCCTTTGACACACCGTAGGTTCGCGAAGGGCTCTGAGCTACAGTGTTCTCACCCGCACTGGGAATATAAAAATATCCTCCACTTCGCTTCTTACATCACAGGGTGCTGTGAAGATCGAGGGAGGTCTTTTTTGACCTCATTGACAAACTGGAAAGTGTTGCATGACATAAGGGGTTTCAGCTTCCGGTCAGCAGTGGGAGCAGGTGACGCATGGGTCAGAGGTACTGCTCACTTTGATTACGGTCAAGTTCACTGCCGTCTTAGACTTAAAATGCATCTTAGGTCTTATCTAGAGTTTTCCCCCGTGACTATTTTCTTCATCCCTCCAACATGTCATGCCTGTCATCCTTACCTCATCCCCAGCTCTGCACCAGCCTGGGCTCTGGAGACAGTGGCCCTGTCCCATCAGTTCCTGGCGTGTGACTTCCAATAGAACTCCGGTCTCTGCAGAGGCTCAGCTTTCTCTTCCTACCATGGAGAATGTTAATCATGCTGCTTGCTTTAGAGGATTGAAGTGAGATACCATAGAAGAACCTGCTGGAAAGCTGTGCAGATGTGTTTTTCTCATTGCCCTTGCTGGTCACTCTTCCTCAAATCAGAGCAGGATTGGCAGCAATGACTTCTGTGAGCCACTGGCTGCGTGGGGGCTGCTTTTCTCTTCCTCTTCCCTTCCTTGACCCCTGGCCAAGTCTAGGGGCACTGCGTGGTGACCTCATTTTTCAATAGCTCAGGGTTAGGGTGTAAGCTAGAGGGTCCTCTCGCTTTCCCAGGCCTTCCCAGCTGCTCTGGATTGTGGTGTGGCACCCGTTAATACACACAGGAGCTCCCAACAATCAGCTGGGCGCAGGCGGGCAGGCTCCTGAAAGAGGCTGAGATGACAGACACTTCCCAAAGAAAATAAGCCCAACTGCGAGTTTGCTCATTCTTAGGACCTCCTGCAGCCCAGGGAGAACAGCCTGTTGTGGAGCTGTTTCCTGTTGTTCACTGACCCCCTCCTAAAGATTCCTGAGAGGCTGGTCACATCTTAGCTTGACACTAAGGGAAAAATCTTTATTTTTATTTTTTTTAAAGATTTTATTTATTTATTTGACGTAGAGATAGAGAGCACAAGTAGGCAGGACTGCAGGCAGAGGGGGAGGGAGAAGCAGACTCTCCATGGAGCAGGGAGCCTGATGCAGGACTCGATCCCAGGACCCTGGGATCATGACCAACTGAGCCACTCAGGTGCCCCAGGAAAAACCTTTAAAAGAAAAAATGAGAAGGATTTTTGTCTGAGAAAGTCAAGGGTCTCTGTCAAAGATCTACTCCTCTGGAACGGTGTACCCCTCTTGCAGGAGATTTTAAAAGATGATGGGACGTGCGATGCCACAAAACCCGGCGTCAGCTGCCGCATCTTCGGGCAAAGATGGGAAGTTCTGGTGTGAAGTGTTCAGCACACAGAACACTCGTACTAGACTGAGGATTATAGAATTACATAACCATTGTCCAGTGGAACAGGGCGAGGAGGGGACCACCAGGTTTTATGACACTCATTTTGCCTTTTAGGAAACCTTTACTCTAGTTCTGTGCCATCTACTATCATAGGCACTAGCTGGATGTGGCTATTTAAGTTTCAACTACTTGACATGAGATAAATGAAAAGTCTGCTCCTCAGGCCTATTTGCCACATTTCAAATGCTCCCCAACCACATCTGGCTAGGGGCTACCATCCTGAAGAACACAGATGTAAAGCATTTCCACCACCACCCGCATCTCTGCTGGACAGCGAGGCTCTCATCTGCCCAGACATTCTTCTCTTTGGGGGTGGGAAGCCACAGAGGAAATGAAAAGAGTTGTTTAAGAAATGTGAAGAGGAAGAACAACTTAATATTCAGCCGTTGACATTCAGAATCTGATCCTTCAACAATAAAATAGCTGTGCAAGTCGGGCTATTGTCCTGAAGAACAACCGCCCCCTTTAACATTTCAGCAACGGAGCTTGGACAACTCAGCTCAGAAATTTCTCCGTGGCATAGAGGAGAGCCAGGCTTAGCAGGAGTCAGAGGGAAAGTGGGTGTGAAGTGGGAGAAGCAAAATATAAACCAGAGCATGTGTATTCTGAAGCACAGGCAGGGTGTGTGTTCTGCCTGAAGAACATGGACAGGAGAAGAAGAAAAAGGAAGAATCTAGATCTGTGTCTGAGAACTGTCCTTCCAGGCCTGGGCTGGTAAGCCTCAGGGAGCCAGGCAGGGTGAGAGCCACACCGAAACCAGAGTTTGTCACACATCAGCTTGGTGCACAGCCACACTAAGGTCAACTTGTGGCACAGGGTAGCCTTGGGAGGCTGTGTGCACTTGTCTTCTCACACCACCTTTAGTCATCGTGTGGTGTGGACACTGCATCGACAGGCAAGGGGTCCGCCATGGCATTCACCATGATAGGTGGAGTGACCGCTGGAGAGCTGGTGTTGGACTTCCAGGGTGCTGAACAAGATGGTGTGTGGGTAAAGACTCAGCATTTGCAGCCAGTGGTGAGGCCAAGGCAGTCTGAGGTAGAGAACTCAATTCTGATGAAGATAAACTGCAGGCTTCTAGTGGGTAGACAGAGGATAGTACCCAGACAGTGGAGGAGAATACCAAACCCAAGACCTCTGACCCACTCTTGCTGATATAGGATGAGAAAGTTCCCTTCTTCTCATGAACCCAGGGAACATTTTATAAGAAGAAACAAGAGGAGAAATTTTGTCTTAGTAACTGAGAATTTTTATCCAAATGAGTCTGTGTGTTTCCTAAAAAAAGCTCTTTGCATGATTGGATTAGAGTAAGATTAAACTGGATTTAGTCAATATTTTCTTGCTAACCAGTGTGTGGAGACTGCTAAGGGGAAAGCTCAGATTAGCGATGGGCAAACTAGAAACATTATATTTCTCTGTCTGTCTAGGTTGTGATGGGAGTTGAATCCAGAGACCCCAATGTATGAGCAAAACCCGAGTTAGTGATCAAGAATCAATACCCCACAGAAGACCAGACATGATAGGATTAGAGCAATGTGAGACCCAGAGAAGAGGACCCAACTGTGTGATCATGGGGAGGACCTCTGCCATATTGGTTCAGAATCATCTCCTTCGTCCCAGAGAGACCTGCTGTCAGAACCTACTGGATAAGTCGTGACCTTTGTGGTTAGTTGTATCATGCCATATCAGGTCAGATACTGCAAGTGACACTAAATCCAAATGGAGTTAGCAAAAAAAGGGAGTTCATGGCTTCGCAGAATTGAGAATCTATAATATTCTGTTCCAGCTTCAGCTATGGCGAGGTCCAGTGCTCAAATGAGGTCATTACGTCTCAGTCTAAGCTCTTCTCTCATCTCTGCTGTCCTTCATCAGGCTTCTCTGCCAGGTAATTTTCCAGTTGCAATATGGCTGCCAGAAGCTCTGCGAACCCAGCAGGATTAGCTCATGTCCTTTCCCCAGAGTCACATGAACTGTCTCATTGTTTTTCATTGATGCTGATTGTATATGACATGCATCTCTCATTCAATTGCTGTGACCAGAAGAATTCCGTACTCTAACTGGCCAGGCTCAGTTCGCACGTCCACCTGGAGGCAGGGGTGGAGTTAACCTCACCTGTGACACGTGGACAAGTGGGGAAGGGAGAAAGGATGCTGAGCAGTCAAAAAACCTTGGAGTAGATTGTATTTGGTAATTGTTACATAAGGCCATGGATTCAATCATTCTCAAGAGGTCATTCTGTTATCATCAAAAGGACTTACGGTTTAAGTACTGGTAGGTAGATTGTAGGTAGATATCTACCTGAACTGACTTGACTTATTCAGTACCATGGTCAATGTTCAGATGTTTAGAGTGGACTGAAGGGCATGCCCTCTTACAGAATGTGTCAGAGCACATTCTGTATTTTGAAGGCATGCCTCGCAGTACCAGTTCTCCTGAGTCCATAGGGAAAGTTGTGGTCAAAGGGTCATTAATGACTAACCTCCTGTTTTATTCTGGATGTAGTTCTAAATCCCAGACCATTGGTGCCTGGTGGAATTTGCCCTTGGGTCACAGGACACTTTAAGATATTGTTAAGAAGGTTGTGCATGTTTACATAAGCTTTCAAGGTGAAATATTTTTAGTGTTTTTCTTGTGGCTGCCACTTGTTTTTCTTCATCTTTCTTTTCATTTACTACCATTGACTCAAAGTCCTTAAGCCTGTAGAGGTCATATGACCAAAGAAACTCCTAACTGGAGGGAGTGCAGCAATGGAGACCTGGAGGGTGTTCTAGAGCTCTGGACAAAGGACAACAGATAGTCATCAAGGTCCCCATTATTATGTTTCCCCAGACCTCAGTTATAGGGTCAGTAGTGGACTGAATGTTATTCTCCCTGAAACCTTAGAATGTGACTTTATTTAGATATAGAGTCTTTGCAGATATAATTAGTTAAGATGAGGTCAAACCCAATGACTGGTGTCCTTACAAGAAGAGAGGTCACAGAGAGATACACACAGGGAAGGAAGCCATGAGGATGGAGGCAGAGATTGAAGCTACAAGTCAGGGAATGCCAAAGAATTCTCAGAGCCACTGGGAGCTGGAGGGCATAAGAAAGGAGTCCTCCCTAGAGCCTATGGAGGGCACATGTCCCTGTTGACCCTTGATTTCAGACTTCTAGCTCTTATAACTGTGAGAGAACCAGTTTCTGTTGTTTTCAGCCACCTGGTTTGTTGTAAATTGTTATAATAGACCTAGGAAACAAATGCAGGGACTTTTAAAGAAACCTAAGATTGGGTATGAGAGTAGACATACTGACATAGAGGTACCCTTGGAAGTTCCTCAACAAGGCCTATTTGAAGGATTAGTTTTTGCTTCTAGATAAGATTAGCCTGTCCACACCACATTCTTCTATAAGGCCACCACATTTGGCTCTGCAGTTGCCTAGCTCAGGGGCTGAGAAGGGACAGGAATCTTGTCTGTGCTCTCTCAGCAAAGCCCTGTGTGCAGTGCAAAAATATACTCTGGAGATAGGGGTTTTCTTTTCTTCACTGCTCTGTCTGTTCCTCAGGCTAAGGGCTGTGGGGCTGAGTTGCCCAGATAGTGCGCCACTAACTCACGCACACGGAGGCACCAGAGAGACAGCAGTGGCCCTGCTCCAGCTCTCTACAGACCCGACATCGCCCCACCTCAGGCAGAATCCTCTGTGCTTTCCATGAGCACACGCTCCCAACGCACACATGCTTTCAATATTCAGTCAATCCCCAATTATTTGCAGAGTCTGTGTTTGTGAACTCATCTTCTCCCTCAAACTGATCTGTAACCCCGAAAATCAGTACTCATGGTAGCTTTGGGGTCATTCATGGACATGCCAATGAACATGTAGGTCTTCTGATGTGACTGTTCCCAGCTGAGGCCAATCAAGATGATCCACTGCCCCCTGGTTTCCTACTGTTTCAAACAAATGTCTTTTTGGTGAGCTATTTAGTGCCACGCTTTTGTTTTGTTTTGTTTTGTTTTTTTAATGCTTTTCGTTGGTGATTTTGCTGTTTAAAATGACCTGCAAGGGTAGGGTTGAAGTGCTGTCCAGCGTTCTTAAGGGCAAGAAGGATGTGATATGGCACCAGAGAAGATACAGAATAGACAAGCTTCATTCAGGAGCAAATTATCATGCTGTTGGCCATGACTTATGCTCATGAATCAACAATAAATATTTTTAAAGTTGCCTTTAAATGGAGACAGGCATAAAATGAAGTAATATATTAATACGTTGATGAAACTGTTACTAATTCTGAATTTTTCCTAGGAAGAATGGGTCCATACGCATTCACTAGGTATTTGCAGAGACTTGATAGAACATAACTACTGTAAATAGCAACAACTGTGTATTTTTCACCTAGGCCCTGTGAGAAGAATGGGGATGAATTGTTAAGTATCTCTGCCCCAAAGTGCCTCTGCCTATGAAGAAAACAAAATGAAGAAAAACCCTAGAGTACTGGAGTTCTAGAAAGTTCTAGATGTGAACCTGTAAAGATCAGCACTTTCATGTAGCCAGCATTTGCAGGACAGCCGTGATGGGGGAGGCAGGCAAGGCCAGTGTGAAGTAGGGCTTCTCCCTTGAGAGCCGAGCACTTTGTCCACAGCAGTGATTTATTCAGCAACCCTCCTGCCCTCCAAACAAAGCAAGGCAAACAAAACCAAAATAAACAAAACTAGATATCCAGCTACAAACAGGAGAACAGAAATCAGAGTACAAAAACAATAGAAGCAGACGACTGTCTAACAATAGGATCTCACAGGAATTGATGATTTGCTGTTGACCTAGCTGAGTCATATGGAGCCAGTGGGAAGAAATGTCAGACTAGAAGTAATGGAGAAATCCATTCCCTTCTCTCTTAAAGAGGTATCAGAGTCACTGTCAGTCTTTTAATTCTCATTAAAACCAAACAAAAACAAGACAGCTATAACAAATACCAAAAAAGAAGAAAAAGAGAAAGGGTCTCTCCATTCATTATACTAACAAGTCAAAGAAATTCACAAAACCTGTTAAAAAGTGACTGTGGAAATCCCAAGACTGGAAACATGGGCACAGTGACCTGACTTAAAGGAACAAACAATAATGCATCTACCAGTAATTTGGAATTTGGATAATTTTAAAGGGGTCAACTTTGAAGTTGACCCTGGAACTTACCTGAAGAAATTTCACCTTAAGAAATGACTCATTTTACATAAAAAGAAAAAAGAAGAGAAATGACTCAGAATACAAACTAATATTGGAAAATTATTTACTCCAGGGGAATGTTAAAACTATGGAAGAGAACAATCTTTTTAAATTAGCCTCAGGCAACTGGGGGCCAACCAACACATATTTCCGGGATTTTTAGTGCTTTCTCATGCAAAGTGATCCGTGGTTTCCCAACCTAAAACCAACGTTTGCCACTGAGTAACCTTGGGTGAGTTACTTCAAGCTCTTGTTGAGTCTGAGTTTCTTTACATGAAAACATCTAAGCTACAGGGTCATTGTAAAAGTCAAGTGACAATTCACAACAAAGAGCTCTAGCAATTATAAAGGACTGTGCAAATGGTGGTAATTATAATTATTTCAGCCACCTGAATGTTACCCTGAGTTCATTCCCCACCATGCTCTTCACTGGCTCTGTGTGTTCCAGCTGAGCCAGAAGATGTTCCAGATACTCTTTCCTTATTGATTCAGGCTCTTCTCTCCCTTCTCCATGTGTCCAAATGCTACCTTTCTCTCATGACCCAAGTCAAATTTTATTGCTTCATTCCAGTTGGATGAAAACTCTCCTTTCTGTGAACTTCTATAGTACATTGTCTCCATGTAGTTTAAGTCATGTGACATGCTGCGCCTTCTATGGCAGCCATTTTGTGTGAAAGTTTTATAGTCTCTATTGATCTGCAGGCTCCTTGGGGACCAGGACTGTATATTATAGATGCCTCTCACCCACACATTACTTAGTCCAGTGACTTCTGTGTAGCATGTACACAAAACCCTGTTGAATGTGTTAAACATTTTCTAGTCAGCCTCCTTTGCACAGGCTCTGACTTTCAAGGGTTTTTTGAAAAGTTTGATTGTCCCCAAACACTCAGTTTTGCAGATATGGTCTGCTCCAAGGGTCTGAGGAAGAATAATCCAGCCTCAAAGTGTAGGTTGGAACCCAGATACAGGTGAGCAGCTCTCATGGATTTGGGCTAGTCAGAGTCAGAATTACTGCAGTGAAAAACACCAAGGAAGAATTTGATGACAATCCTTGCAAGAAAGGAATTGCCCCAAATTGTGTGTTTATAAGGGGAGTAATTATCAGAACTTGTTGGTTGACTGCACATGTTACAGATAATATCTGTTCCCCTCTACCTACCAACACCCATATTTGTTTTGCTTCTGAAGGAAAAGAATTTATGAAGAAAGAAGCCCCATCCACCATCCGTCCCTTTAAAATAAAGTGGAGGGTGGATGGGTGTTATGGAATCTTTTTCCTGTCAGCTCTGTGGAGTCAGTTGATCTTAACAGACAGGGACTGGAGGTGAGTACTAGTTGCTAATGGAAATATTTGAGGGACTGCAAGTCTCTGCAGTCAGGCAGAGCTGCTCTAGTCCTAACAGGGGTACTGGCTCTTCTCCTGGCTTGCCAGGAAACAGCCTTCCAGGGAATGGAAATATTGGAAGATCTGGAGTTGCCCTGGCAGAAGCAGTGGCCAGGGATGAGGTGAGCTACTCCAAGAGGCCTTCCTAGGGAGTAGTACAGGCAGATGAGAGAATGAGTGTGAGTAGAAGGATGAAGCAGAGGTTGCAATATGCAGACTGATTTAAGGTCACCTGAGAAGTGGCCGTGTTGACCTCCCAGAAATGCCAGGGATACTGTGGGGCATTGAGTTCCTACTGCTGGGGGATAGCTGTGGAGCTGGTGAAATTTTGGGTGCCATCTTACTCTCAAAAGGGATTTGTGCCCAGGGCCCAGTAGAAGCGTCAGTTAACATGAACAACCAAGGTACTTGATTAAAATGTTTTTTTTTTCTTTTGATCATCAAAATTCCAATGGCACAAAACAGCAAACACTGAAAAGTCTGCATCGAATCCCTTTCCCAGACATAATTTTTTCTGTCTAGGAGCAATCTATGTTAAATTTCCCAGGTGTCCTTAGAGATATTTCATGCATATAAAAGTATATGTATATATTCTCCTCTCCCACTATTTTTGGTACAGATGACAACAGTGTGTGTTATTTTGTCTTGCACTTTGTTTTTTTCACCTAACATGATATCCCTAGAAGCATAAAGAGTTGGCCTAAAAACGGCCCTTCCTAGTGTCTTGTTTGATAGCTGCATAGTATTCCGTTATATAGATGTGCTACAATTCACTTGAGCAATGTTCTCTATTGATGAACATCCAGATTTCTGCCCCCACCCCCAGGACTTTGCTATTATAAGCAGGGCTAGAATGCATAATATTGTATGTATAGTACCTCACATATATGTGAGAATACATGTGTTTGACAATTTATTGCAAATGGAGTTGCTATGTCAAATGTATATATAGTTGTAATTTCTATGCATGTTGCTAAATTACAGTATAGAGAGGTTGTACCAAGTTACACTCCAACCAGCAGCTCATGAGCTTGCCTACATCCCCATAACCTTGCTCACAAAATTGCCAGCAATGTATGTCACCAAAATTTTGGATCTATGACTATCTGAAAGGCACAGACGATGCAGTTTTAAGTTGCTTTTCTCTTGTTGTGAATGAGGTTGAGCACACTTTCCTGTGTTTAAGATCCATTTTTATTTCCTTTCCTATAAACTGTCTGTTCATGTCTTTTGCCCATTTTTTGGTTGGTGTTTAGTCTCTTAATTTTGCAATGCTTTTTGTTTATTAGGGAAATCTAAACTGCAAATCTTTCATAAATTTACTGTTTGTTACAGATCATTCTAAATAACAGTAAGAGATAATATTGATCTAGTTTAGCTACTTTATTTACCTGGAATGTACATAATTACATTACTTCCTTATTCAGAAGCAGAGCATCCTGATAAATAGTGATTGGAAATAGTCAAGAAATACTTATAGAACACCCGTGTTTGGCACTGTGAGAAATACAAACAAGTAGATTTCAAAATCCATAATTGTGTAAGTCAGAAGTGATGAACCAGTAAAATGGTTGCAACTGGGGAAAGGGGTGTGGACAGAGGATGAGGGTGAGAATCCTTTTTACTGCAAAGAAGGGAACACTGCCTGAAACAGGTATAAGTGTTTAGCAGTTCCTGGGAGGGCAGGATCAGTGATCTGGGGGCTGTGCCAGCTGCAGGGCAAGGCCTCAGAGAGGTCAAGTCAGCAGCAACTGGTCAGTACTGACAAGGGACTCAAGGCCCCATGCCTGGAAGGACAAGTTTCTTCATCAGCAAACTGTTTTTGCCTTTTCTGTGGCTGGGGCCATAAATAAATCTGTGATCTGTTACCCTGACATCACTAGTCCAAACTATTACCTAGAATCCCCAGAATAGGCTCTAGAAACCCCAAACCAATAAGTCTAAGCCAGCCAAGGTAGGTAGTGCAACTTTACACCATTCTATTTCTCTCTTCAGTTCCTGCCTTGGAATCCATTCCTCTGTTGAAGATGCTAAGAGAAAGGAATACAAAAACAAAAACAACAAATGAATTTGTTTTTTTCTAAAGAATAAAACTAGCTGGTAGAGCTCAGGCCCACTAAGCACAGTGGAAAAGGATACCAACACTACTTAAGAAGGCCAATGCCAAAAAAAAAAAAAAAAAGAAGAAGGTCAATGCCAAACACAAAACCAAGATGTATTATCTACAACAGTAGTAGCCAATAACTATTAAGTTTTGATAGTTTATTATAGGTATAACTCAGTAAACAATTTTTGTTGATTAGATTGGTTAGATCCTTTAGTCTGGTTATATTCTAACCCTGCAGAATTTCTGTGGTCAGACTAGAAATGTTGAAAATCTGCTCTTTTGGTAAGGTCTAGGAATGCCTCTTTCCCAATTCTTTGTTTTTTGTATTTCCTATGTTCCTTAGCTAAGTTTCTCAAATTTGGATACAAATGCAGATCACATTCCAGCTTGGACCCATAGAATATTGGAATAGTCAAAGCCATCTTCAAGTGTGGTCTCAAGATCATTAATACACAAGTTTTGTCTATAGCAATGTGATAATGTGATAATGGCCTACTAATCACCTATTTGTGCCAGATAGTATGTACATTATCTCTAAGTCTCTCAATTGTCCCAAGCAGGTATGATACTCTCTGTTTCATAGATGCTTGGAAAGGTGAAATAATCACCTGAGGTCTAGTAAGATAATTTAAAGTAAAATAAAGTAAGTAAAAATCACCTTGCAACTAGTAAGGGACAGAGCTGAGATTTGAACCCAGTTCTGTAAAACCAAGCCCCGAAGAGTTGCTATTACCCCTGCTACATGTTCCACTTTGAAGTTTTTTTTGCTAATCTACAGATTTAGAGCTCTGTAGCCTCTCAGGATTGTTTCAGTTTTCTAAGTCCATGATACCAGGTCTTGACCTAAATGGTAAACATTGTTCTTAAGATGCTGGCAACCTCACAAATGAAAATAATTATCTGTTCAATGCAATTGGAGATCAGTTAAGCACACACACACACACACACACACACACACACACACACACACACACCTACAGTGGATTACTGAGCCATATGTTATAGATGACAAGTACACTAGAAGCTTAGATATACATTTGCTATCATGAACCGAAATATCTGGGAAGGCTTTCTTGAAGGAGAACATTTCTGTTTTGGACCTCAAAAGATGATTAGGATTTTGAGAAGCTAAAAAGAAAGAAGAGGCTAACTTTGACTTCTGGAAATGTGGTACACCAGATGCCCTAGCAACCTTCCCTGTACAATACAGCTAAACTTGCTGGATACAAAATTCTTTTGAAGTGCATCACTGAGATTGCAAAAAGATGACAGTAATTCCTAGAGTATAAAAACAGAAAGTTGTTGATGTTTTTGGCAGTCTTGGTTGTCTAGATCAGGGATTAGCAAACATTTTCTGTAAAGGCCCAGACAGTAAATATTCTTGGCTTTATGAGTCCATGTGGTCTCTGTTGCAACTACTCAGCCCTGCCTTTGTAGTGTGAATGCAGCTATAAACAATACATAAACAAAAGAGTGTAGGAGGATTTCACTTTCAGTGAGGTAACTAGGATATGGGCCATACTTTGCCTATCTCTGATCTAGAGACTTGATTTTTAATGTCTTTGGTGGATCTTCTGATCTCAGGCCCACACAGGTTGAGAAGATAGAACTGAGACAATACTCACACATCAAGAGGATCTCCAGGGAAAGTGTGGAGTAGGAGAATGTGGTCCCTGGTAAAGAAAAACAGACAGGAAAACTTGTTTTATCAGTTTGGGCTCTGGGTGAAAAAAAGGAAAGTATCTCCCTTATGAATTTGTTACTAAAGGTAGATCTTCTCACATGTTATTGGGGTTTAAATTCCTACTACCTGCATTATACAGGAAACTTCAAGCTACAAAATTAACTTAAAGTGACTCTTGACTGGTATACCTTAGAACATCTTACCAATGGGCGCCTGGGTGGCTCAGTGGGTTAAAGCCGCTGCCTTCGGCTCAGGTCATGATCCCAGGGTCCTGGGATCGAGGCCCACATCGGGCTCTCTGCTCAGCAGGGAGCCTGCTTCCTCCTCTCTCCTCTCTCTCTGCCTGCCTCTCTGCTTACTTGTAATCTCTCTCTGTGTGTCAAATGAATAAATAAAATCTTTAAAAAAAAAAAAAAAAGAACATCTTACCAAACATGAGTTCATAAACCAAAACCACAAACCACACAAGGAAACAAGCCAATGTGAGCAAGAGTCAGCAGAAACAATAAATGGCAGAATGATTCTCTTAAAGGTTTCATTCACTGCAATTCTTGGTTACAGAAAATGTTTAAAGAGATTTAAAAAGGAACAAAAAAGAGAATAGAGGCTATTTCAGGCAAGGGGAAGAATAGAAGCAAAGATTCAATGGTGGGGATGAGAACACGTTGAGGGGCAAGGAGGAAGTAGTTCTAGATAGGATTCATATGAAGGTATTAACAAATGAGAATGAAGCATTGATTAAACTCATAATGCTTATCCAGTGCTGTGCTAGGTACTAGTAGTAGAGTTGAATAAGAGACACAAGGTCTACCTTCAAGGAGATTCCAATCTGGGAGAATGGGGTTAAATAAGTAAACTCCATAAAATGTGATAGGTACTTTAATTAAAGAAGGTACAAAATATAGCAGAGGCAAATGAGCAAGTTGTCCATCCTACCTAAGGAAGTCAGAAGCAGGTTCTTGGAGGGCCTTATTTTTGAGTCGAACTCTGGAGGATTTGTTGGAGTCTGGGCTTTGTCCTGCAGGAAATGGGAACTACTGAATGGTTGTAAGAAGGGAAATAAAGTGATGAGACTTACAATTTTAAAAAAATAATTATGGCTGCAGTACCATGAGTAGAATGGAGAGTGAAGAAACGAGAGACAGGAAATGCAAAAGTGTCATCATCTGAATAGAATGACAAGATAAAGAAGTGTAAAGGCTTTGAGAGATATATTGGACTTTTATTCATTTGGCAGAGCAAACACTAATGAGAAAATTTAATGGCATTAACTCCACTGATGACCCTGTAGTCTTATACCACCTCCCCCCATGTCGTTTTGGGAATTCTCAGGGTTGTCTTGAAAGGGCTCCTGAATGAGTGTACTCTCTCTGCATGATTTCTCCATGGTGTTTCTGCCAGCTGGGCAGGATGGGAGTGGGATGTCTCTTTCTCCTCTTTTGGTGTTAAGCATCCTGAGGGTGTGCTGCTTGTTCCCTAATGATTATATAGCTTTTATAGAATGGTCCTTTGCATTGTTTTTTTTTCTCATTTTTTAAATTATTATTTGCCCCAGGGGTGCAGGTCTGTGAATCATCAGGCTTACACCTTTCACAGCATTCACCAAAGCACAAACCCTTCCCAATGTCCATAACCCAGCCACCGTATCCCTACCCTCCCACCCCCCCAGTAACCCTCAGTTTGTTTTGTGAGATTAGGAGTCTCTTATGGTTTGTCTCCTTCCCCATCCCATCTTGTTTCATTATTCTTCCCTCCCTAACCCCACAACCCACCACCCTGCCCCTCAAGTTCTTCATATCGGAGAGATCATTTGATAATTGTCTTTCTCTGATTGACTTATTTTGCTCAGCATAATACCCTCTAGTTCCATCCACGTCGTTGCAAATGGCAAGATTTCATTTCTTTTGACAGCTGCATAGTATTCCATTGCATATATATATACCACATCTT